>JAQQAE010013230.1:0-12837 GCA_029823295.1 Pseudamia nigra | reverse complement strand
TGTCAGATTCAAGTTATTTCTGTGACCATTGTGGGTTTTTCTGTCATTTACAGAGGGTACCAACAATTTTATCCACACCTGTAAGACTTCTGAGTCTCAGCATATTTTAACATTTAATGTCACATTATGACTTTTTCTTAAATATTAAAATATCATAATATTTTGTCTTTTTTCCTGCAGTATTATCACTGTACTGTTTATTTTTTCTGAGTGTGGCAGTGTGTATCTTTCAGACAGATTATGTAATTGACAGCTGTATTTACCTGAAATTTCATCATAGGTGACATAAGTGAAAACTAGCCTCATGTTTGGGATTAGATTTTTGATTTGGACAGACAGGAGAGAGCTGCGGAAAAACGATGCGTATTTTCAAAACCCATCCCTTCAGAGTAGTGCAATCTGAATCTTAGCCACTCGATGTCACTAAATAACACACACACACTTAGCCTTTAAGACTCACACCTCTCAAGATGCTTGTTTTTCACAATACTTTTTTACTCTGTTGTATTTGTGATAAAAATAAGTACAGTGGTACCTCATCATACTAGTTTAATCCGTTCCAGCGCTCGCCCCCGCGCCCCCCGGGTCGTGACATGAAAAAGTTGTGAGACGGGACCGGTTTTCCCACAGTAATACATGTGAAACCAATTAATCCATTCCAAGACCCAGGGAAACTCCCATATCCATACTCCCATATATGTAAACGCACCCGTGTGTGCACATTTATTCATTATTATTATTTGAAAAGGAAGTTATGTTAATTGTCTAAAAAGGAATACATGAAATTAGTTCTAAAAATTATTTATAAAATGATTTACCTTGGAGACAGAGATGGCTGCAGGCAAATTACGTACACAGACTAGTTTTTTTCTCCTCGGCAGTGATGAATGTCCTCATGGCATTTTCTTCCAGAAGAGCCCTGTCTTGTCACAATTAAACACTTGTTGAGGAAGTGAAGTCCATTGTTGATGAAGCTTAACAAACTCTTCGGCAGGCTTCCAATCGGAACTAGCCGCCTGGTGGAGGCACTTCGACTGTACGGAATTCCTTTGCCAACTCGTGTTTTAGGTCCCATGATGAAAAAACACAAAATGAGGCACGATTTCAGGTGAAAAAAGGCACAAATATGAAGCACAATACAGCTGGTCGTGAGCAGCCATTTGTGAGCACCGCGGAGCCCTGTGGAGCGTGAGAGCCTCGGGACCTATTTCACTCGAAACCCAAGGTTTTGCTCGTGCGCTGGTGCAAAGTTTTCCAAACGTCTTACTCATGTCATAAAAAAGTCGTATGATGATGCGCTTGTACAGTATGATGAGGTACCACTTGTCCTCAATTACATTTATACAACTTTGTCAGAACAAAACAGTGGACCAAGAAAAATGAAGAAAATAATCAGGCATGTCAACAAAACCGACAAGCCAAACAACAAAATGAGTAAAGAGTAACAAAAAAGAACATGAACAAAATAATAAAAGAAATTAACAAAAACAGAATAATTAATCAAATGAGCGACATAATCAAGAAAATGAGCAAAAATTAACAAAATTAACATATAAATCAACAAAATGAACATAGTGAGCAACAAAATGAACATAATAAGTGATAGAATTACGGAAAAGAACAAACTGAGCAGAAAATAACCAACAACACGAATCAGAAGATCACTGAATAAGCCACAAAATTAGCAAAAATTGAGAATCAAGTCAATTAACAACAATGGGCCATTAAACAAGAAAGCATCCGAGCAAAATAAAAGTAAATTCCTTTCCTTTCGTAGGTTACTCGCTCCTTGAGTACTTTTAAATTACATCCTTCTAACGCTTGCTAAAGTATTTGTTTTTAGGAATACTTCTACTTGAGCCATTGAGACAATTATAAAGTACAGTTATAATACTTTGACTTGAGTTTACACTACACAACACTTGCTCTGACTCATAAAATGCTACTGTTTGCTACCAATCGTGCAATTCTTTCAAAATGTCAACTTAAAAAAGTTTCTTTTCTGATTCTCTTGGTTTATCACACGTCTGCTCCAAATAAACACTAGTGATACCACTGATGCATGACTGAAGATGTTAGTATCAAATTATTTCTATGTATTTGCTTTTATCTGAATGCAATGAGTCGTCAAAGAAACAGTAGTTTCTTCTTTTTTCATAATAATTAAAAAATGAGTATATGAATAAAATAATCAAGAAAATTCACAAAAATGAACCACATAACCACAAAAATGATGAAAAACAAATCAAATAGTCGAGAAATGAACAACAATGAACAAAATAGTGAAGAAAGTGAACAAAAATGAACAAAAAATGACAAAAACAATAAAATAAAGAAGAAAAGCAAAAGTAAGCGACAAATGGAATTAAAATATACCAAAAAAATTGATAAATCAACAAAAAAGCAACAAAATGAACAAAATAATCAAGAAAATGAATAAAAATGATTAATAACATGGGCATAAATAAACAGAATACTCAAGAAAATTAACAATAATCAAGAAAATAATCAAGACAATGCACAAAAATGAAAAAAAAATCAAGAAACTGAAGAAAATAAACAATTGAATGAAACAAAACAAGTGACGAAATTAAATTAAAAGTGGTTGATTTTAACTTACTCCATTTAATTTGATGTCAAAATAAACTAAATAAGGCCTAAATGAAAATGAATAAAATCTATTAAAAATCAACATAAATGAACAAAATAATCAAGGAAATGAAATGAAACAAAAATGAGACAAAACAACCACTACTTATGTAAAGTAGGATTTTTAGAGACAAAAGAGCTGCAGATCTTCTAAAATAATTATTTTCCCTGGGGTTGCTGTGTACTCTTGCATTTTAAAGTTGATGCAGTATGATTCACCGCAGTGTTTAGCTCTTGTACTGTATGTTTGTAAATCTTTACTAAGGGAAGCAAATGAACAAGACCCTGTATACCACAAGCCACACAACTCTCATAGTAAGAGGCAGCTCAGCCAGAGAGAAAGAAAACAGGAGCACTAGAGAGCGACTGAGATGCACATGCCATCTACGGCTGAGATGCATTAAACCTTCCCCATCAGGAGGAGTAATGGATTAAAGGCCGCTGTGGCTCTGCAGTTTGCCAGTCAATGTTCTTTCGCTCTCTTCCAACCTAAGCCCCCTCCCTCCTCTGTTCCCTTCCCGCTGGAAGAAGTTGATTTGCCATCAATTGCCATCTTGGCTGGCGCCATTAATGCACGCCCACAAAAGGATGACACATCGCATTATCACCTCACTCCCTTTCAAATTAGAGCTGAGCGATGCCTCGGCGCAGCTTGTGACTGGTTAACACTATCAGCTATTTGTAGGGATTGTTCCCTAATATGCAGCGTCTAAAGATTTCATCAGGCATTTGATGACTGAAATAAACCACTGCCCACAGGGAAATTGGACTGATTAATGGAATTATGCGTTGGAGGGAAGTCAATACAGGCAGCAGACACTCACATGGGGAAAAGCTGGGCTGTCTATCACAGACCAGACTGGAGAGGCAGGCCAAGGAGCTTTGGCCAGCAGATACACTCGCCCAAACCTGGTGCTGCTCATGTGTGTCCCTGAGAATAGCCAGAGATTAAGACCTCTGCGACTGATTGTGGCTGGATGACTACTACCTCCACTCTAAATGCCCAACACCATATGGGCCCTGTTGGATACAAATTATATTAATGTTGTCTACAGAAAAAAAGCACTATTACTCTCACAGTGTTATGTATGACTCACCCTTGATATGCCACTTCTTCTGCTTTTGTGCCCTTACTCTGAGACAGTTTTACTCCCTCGCCCCCCTCTGCATTCTTCAGTCTGTTAAGTGCTCTCTTAGTCTGCCCTAATGCACCTCTATTCCACCACCAAATCTGCAGAAGATGTTCCACCACCATGGCCCAGTTGGCTTCTGTATCACACTGCAGCCACTTTTTGCATTAATTTTTTTTGCCACAGTGGAGAGGGGTTGTGTCAGGAAGGGCAGCCGATGGCCAAAATGAACTAATGGGAACAGTTGAAAGAAGAAGAAAAGAGGAGAAGACACAAACTATTCTCTTGTACGTATGCCATCCATTTGTAACTCGAAGTAAACCATAAATCCAAATCAGGACAATAACCACTTCATAAATTATAAAATATGCAAATTATAAAATGAACAAAATAATCAGCAACATGAGCAAAACATTCAAGTACTCTATTATAAATGAGAAAACAAACACGTGACCATAATGAGCAAAAATGGATAAAATGAACTAGGTAACCTGCAAAATGAGCAAAATAATCAATAAATTGAGCAAAAACAAACAAAATAAATTTATATACAAAATGGATAAAAATAGACAAAATCATTAGAATATTTTTTGAGCCTGTAGATATCTTCATTTATTTATTTAGTCCAAAAATGACTCTTGATTGTAAACCTTGCTGCCCCCTGGTCTGGGGAACAGGGGCACTGGGAGAGGGCTAGCTAGTATGAGGCACACAGGGTGCATGAAAAAGGGGTTTGAGCCCAGGATTCCTCCACGGTTGGTCTGTGCCCTTGTTCTGGTGCCATAAAGACCATGCCTCCTCTTTCCACCATTTATCTTGTTGTGCACCTTGTAAATGTCATTACGAAGTGGTGTTCATCACAGCTAGAGGTTGCTTAACTTGTACTGTTAATGTAACCTTGGGTTGTAATTCAGTGCATGAACAAACAATGCCTGCGGGCGTCTTTGGTAGTCATTCTGACAGGTGGCACTAGGCAGCGGGTGTCTGAAATGGAGCAGGAGGTACACAAAACCCACAACTTAGCCACGGGAGACTGGAGGTTGCTTCCAAACTCCCACAGGTAACCTAGGTGATTAAAAACAATTTGGTTAGGGTTAGAAAAAGATTGAGGTTTGGTTTGCATAATAGGAATAATGTCACTTTTCTCACATTCATGTAGACTTTTTCCGAATTAAACCAAACCCAGATTTTTTCACCCTATCAACGTGTCCAGACTTCTTTGTAAAAATGTGTATCAAGTTACATATGAACAGTTTCTGAAGGACACAAAAAGAGATGCTTGTTGTGCTTCTACAGTGTATCAGAACAATCATTACAGTTTCATTACTTACTACATTACTATATTACTGTAACATTTTCAGTTTTACAACTTTACAGTGGCTTTGAATGTAGACAAAAATTATTTAACCCTTTCACGCATGGACAGGAACAAAGTGGCATTAAATTTATAGTAATTAAAAAATTAAGGCAAAAAATAAAGCAAAATTCAACAAGACGGTAAGTATTTTGACTTAAAATTATCAAATCAAATCAAATTTTATTTATAGAGCACTTTTCATCCATGGATGTAGTGCAAAGTGCTTTACATATTAAAAACACACAAATTACAAATAAAAAATACATGTTAAAAATGAGGAAAATAATCAGATCTTCTGATTTTTCCTGATTATTTTGCTAATCAAATTGACTAAATAATCAGGAAAAAGAAGAAACATAAGCATCAATAGTTACAAACTAGTGAGGCAAATTAATAAAAGTGAATAAAAACATAAGTCAAATGAACAAAACAACCAAAAACGGAAGAAAAGATTAACAAAATCAGCAGCGAATGAACAAACCAGTTAAGAAAATGAACCACATTTGATGCAAAAAAAAAAAAAACAAAAATTGAAGGAAAATAAACAAAAGAAAAAGAAGCAAAGTAAGCAATGCAATCAAGAAGTTGCAAGGAAAGGAACAAAAACAACAATTAGCAAAATAATTAAGTAAATGAACCAAATTAGATGCAAAAAAAAAAAAAATTACTAAAACAAGAGAAAATGGTTTAAAAAATTAACCAAAACAGCAAAACCCAAAACTTTCAGTCATTTTTTTTTATACATCATTAAATGGTAATAAAGAATAATTATGATTATATTTCATTAAACTGACCTGCTGGTTATGGTTAAATTGTGATGGACACAATTGAACAATTTCCAACCACTACTTTGCGTAAATTTTTCAACATTAGATTGTTTGGAAAATAGCATAAGACAAAATATGTAATTTCTCCGGTTTTGTAAAAACAAATGCTCTACAGAATGAGTTTCAGCTTTTCAGTGGTGCCATTAGAGGAGGGTGAGGATGGCACTAAAGATTACACTCTGAACCTGAAGTAGAAGTACTCATACGCATGTGAAATTGTTGGCACAAAATGTACTTTGGTTTCAGAAATGATGATGTTTACATATCTGGCATCTGCAAAAATGGCAAACAGGTTGCACATAGTTAGAGAAAAAAAAATACCTGTGGACGCTCCACATGAATAGCATAGGGATATTGTTGCTGCCATCAAATTCAAAATGAGTTGATTTTTTAAAAAACATTAGCTGGCACACCTCTTCTCTCAGGCTTCCTAAGCAGCTGTGGCTCAGTAGGTAGAGCATGTTGTCCAGGAACCAAAGGGTTAGTGGTTCAATCCCCAGCCTCTCATGTCCACAGGCCGAAGTGTCCTTGAGCAAGACACTGAATTGTACGAATGGGTGAGTGGAAAGGAGTGTAAAGCACTTTGAGTGCCATAGGGTAGAAATGCACTATATAAGGGCAAGACCATTTACTATGTATTCCCCTACCTACAGTATTCATGCTGTACAATTAATAGAAACTATTCTTAGTTTTATATAAGGGGATGGTTCTAACACTTTTAAAATATGTTGCCAGCCACCCCACCCCTGTCAGCCACTGTATTAGCATAGAGGTTTGAAATTAGCAGGGAGGAAATACATCATATTTTACCTAAGAAACTACAGTTTAATTTACTGTAAGTCATATGATTTTATCTGGAATTGTATAAATACTAAACAAGGTTTAGTGGTGGTCAAAAAAATTACTTTCCTACATCAAAATCTGTTTTTTCTCAATAAACTCTGCATGCGCCTGTTTCCAGCCTTTCCAACCACCATCTGAGACGCAGGAGGAAGTAGGTAAACACACAGATGTGACTGATATTAGCCCATGTTACAACCACACCCGGTCTCCCCTAAATGTTACAATGTGAGATGACTGGCTTCACTGCAAACCAAATTTACCTTATGGTATAATAATAAAGAATCTGAATCTGGTTATAAGCCATAAATAAAACCATAACATTCCACAATAATAAATTCAGCAACAAATGAACAAACCAATCAAGAAAATGAACCAAATTTGAGGTAAAAAGAAGAAAACTGAACAAAATAAACAAAATAAGAAGAAAAATAAACAAAATGAGCAACACAGTCAAGAAGTTGCAAAGTAAAGAACAAAAAAAAGAATAAAATAACCAAATTAGTTGCAAAAAGAAGAAACGTGAAGAATGTTTTTGCTTCTTTTAGTTAATTCTTACGACTCTCCCCAGCCTGTGTTATAACCAAGGGACAGCGACAGGGGCTGTTCAATGAGGCCAATGCAGAACTAACTTTACGTTGTAATCCCACCGCTTGGCCACTGGGAAGCTGATCGTCCAGCTTTTTTCCCATAGAGATACATTGGACTTCTATCTGAAAATACTAAGCAAATTATTTTTTTTCATGGGGCATCATGGTCTCAAATGCTTTATTTGGACCCTCTAATAAGTAATGTGATGGTCCATCTTTAATTTTTTGCTCCGTTATTAAGATATTACAACAAATAATCTGACAAATGACTGCCATGCTGGGGTTTAATTGACATGTTGCTGTAGCAGCAGCTGCTATAATGAAGTTGGACCAATTCAGAGCTTCATATCTTTTATTTATTCAATATGTTAATAGTTATACATGAGATACACTCGACTGCAGCTGTGGGTAAGTGTTTATACTAACAACACCGTGATATGACTTTGTTAGACACTGTGTGGTGAAGTTTTACCGCATCAGTAAGATAGCGGCTAATATTAGCTCTCCCATGAGTCCCCTGGCATGAACGCTTCATAAGACCTGCTGCCGCTCATCCAAATATGGCTACATCCTGTTTTTGGCACCAAGATGTCATCCAGGAAGTGGCAAGTCGATTGGCCTCAAAACGGCTCAGAAACCAATGGACGACATCACAGTCACTTTGTCCAAAATATACACTATACAGTCTATGGTTATAACCAAACCCAGTAGTGGGGCATGTCATAACAAACAAACACCCTATATTTGACATTAACACACAAGGTCTGTGATATTCTTGAAGGGTTTTGAATTGGTGAAATTTGTATTAAACAAATGTATGTATTTTATGTAAAAGTTTGAGAGTTACAGCATGCCCGTTCTCCTTTACGTCCAAACAAAACAAGATGAGTAGTGCACAGTGCTCAGGCTAAAAAGAAGAACAACACCCCTAGATTAAATACAAGCTGTAAGGCATCTATAAATGAAATGCATGATAATAATTTAAAACATTGGTAAAAGGCAGGAGGATTTGTAAAACCAAGATAAAATGTGAAAGTGTGCCATATGTTGAAACAAAAAAAAGAAACGGCACAAAACACGACTAAATATTAATAAATAATAAATTCTCATTTCCTGCAGAGCTTCTCTTACTTCTTAATGCCACTGATGGCTGCTGGGACAAAGCTGTTTTTGTATCTAACCTTTCATCTTTTGACAAAAGGGAATAAATAACACTATCGCTATGATTTTTTTTTTCATTTTGTCTTGATGAATGGCTGATGTTGGCTAAAGACTTTAGTATATTTCCTCATACAGTTTATCATTTGCTGCAGTAAAAATAGTACAATAGGAGTCACAGGCTTCACTACATTACTTACAGACACAGTGAATGAGACACTTAAGATGACTGTATGTGTTGTTGATCAATTTGGTCAAATTTGTGGACGTCATCACACGTTTCCTCTTGTGAATGGGTTCTAAACAAACAATAGCGAGTGACATTTTTACAATGCTCACACATTTTATGTGATAGTCTTTTAAATATGCACACAGTAATGGTAAAATAAGGTCTCTGAAACAGTTAAAGGACTATGTTGTATGAGTAATTACATAATGTAAACTGTTTTTCTTCAAACAATTGCACAGGTTTGGACCAATATGTACTGGTTCTATCTTAAAATCATTTAAAAAAATAAAGTAGAACTTACAACTGTTTTCTCATTAGAGATATTGGCAGGGGTGTGTACACAGAAACACACTCAAGTAAAAGTATTTAAAGTACTTTATAATTATAGCAAGTCAAGTAGAAGCCCCCATAAACATAAGTATCTGAGTAAGAGTAAAAAAAAAGCAGCTGGAGAAAATCTACTCAAGCACTGAGAAGCTTTGTAACATGGCATTTATCACACAGCCTAATATGTTGTGTTCCAACAAATATTTTGTTCATTTTTGTTATTTTGATGCTTATTTGGAGATTTGTTGTATTTTTAAATTATTTTAACTTGCTTGAATATTTTGTTGTTTTTAATTATTTTACCAGTGATGTTTCTTGGTTAATTCACTTTTACTCATTCTCATGCATATTTTGTTTTTCGTTCAGTTTTTCTCACTTACATTGTTCATTTTGTTAACTTGTTTGGTTATTTTGATCTTTTTTATTTTGTTGGTTAATATTTTGTGGATTATTTTTGTTCACTTTCTTCATTACATTGTTCATTTTGATTAATATAATTTCTGCTTATTTTTGTTAGTCTTTTATTCATTTTGTTGCTCCTTTTGTTCGGTTTATGACTATGTCTACACATCGTTGCACATTTTGTTGTTTAGTTTATTTATTTTCATAATTTTCTTGATTCTTTAGTTCTTTAGTTTTAATTAAATGTAATTTATTATTTATTTATTTTAATTTCAATGATTTTTACTCATCTTTGTGGTGGAGTAAAATGTAACTGAGTAGAAGTACATTTTTATCACAAATGTAACTGAGTAAAGGTTAAACGTATTCTGCTCTCTGAAGTACATTTTATGGAAAAAATACTGATGTACATGTGCAGGAGATAATGTAGTTGAGTACTACTCACCTCTGGATATTGGTAACACAGATAGTCATGTAAATGCATTTTTTTTCACGTATTCATGATTTCTTTTTATTTCTTTAATTTATTTTTTCTTTTTAAATTTCTTGAGTAGAACAATATTATGCTCAGCAATTATATAGTGTACACATGACTATGTCAGACTTTTGCCAAATTGTCTCTGCTACATAGAACTGACATAAAACAACTGAGTTTAAGAATGCATAGAATTACATGAAGATCTAATACAAGACATTACTGTCCTTGTCACATATTTCAGTGAGAATGATCTTCTTAATGTAAAATTTAATATTTGTAGCATTTTTGGATGTCTGAAACAGCTAGAGCTCTGACATTTGTCCTTTTGTACGTACCAGGAGTACATAAGTCGATGCTACTTGATCAGTAGAAAAACACCTAAAAATTATCGACCTGTTTTGTACTAAAATGGAATATAAGTCTGACAACGTTGGAGCTTTTAGTGAATCAGCACCGTCCTCAATCTCAAATAGGAATGTGTGTTGATTATAATTACGTAATCTTTCACATTTAATTGCAGGTTTAAACATTGACAGTTTTGAAATTTTTTTTTATAAGAATAAAATCCATATGCCTTTCTTTATGTAGAGCACCATGAATAAACAATAGCAGAGGGGTTACTGAATAAGAAATTAAACCATCTTCAAATCTTTAGCAGCACTGCCCTCTGCTGTTTGTTCAGTGGAAATGAAGCTATATTAATCTCGTCTGCAAAAATGGACAAATCGAAAATTAGGCTCCTACTAATCTAATCAGAGAAGCCTTGACCCTGCTGAGGTTCATCGTAAATCCAAGAGTCTGAATAAAAACTGGTGATTATTGATGAACGGTAAAACTTCCCAATCGCTTTCTGAACTTTTCCTGAAAGTATCTCACAGAAGAAAACATCATATAACATGCAAATGAAAACATCACGTGATAAAAATACAGGGCAAGTAGAATAGGGGAACCAAAAAGAAAAAAAGAGAAAAATGAAATTGAAAAATACATCATGGATTGCCACAGTGTCTGGATTTGTATTCACTTATTTTTATTTTAACAGTGTTGCATTAAATGCTATCTTTTGAACTGTCAGACTATTTTTGTATTTTGTTTTTATTCACCATGTTCAATTTTCATTTTAACAGTTTTTGTCTTATTAGTTGTTTTCCTTGTGGTTTTATGTCATTTTATTATTGTTCCATTTGTCATTCACTTGTATTTTAAAATTATCATCTTGTTATGATATTTTAATCTTATACTGTATTATATTTATATAAAACATATCAAAACCTACATTACCAGAAGGTTTAGAGTATCTAAATTCAGCCCCTCCCAGTTTTACTGGAAGCTTCAGAAATTGCATTACAATCAGTGATGAGCAGCAAATCATTTTTGATCCGGGTTTAATTATTGCGTCATTTTCACATAAGGTGTTTGCCAAAAACTACTTCACAAGTCAAGAAAGTGTTGGCTACAGAATTTGTTCAGCTACCACATTTTACATCAATGTTTTGTGTTCTGCTTGAAAATAATAAATAGATGGGTTTTTAAAAAAAGAAATTGTTAGCTTGTTTGTATGACTGTTGAAGTCTAAGAATGCAAAAAATGAATTTATGACACAAATAGGAAATTTATGTGAATTAATTGTAATTTGGTCTCTCCCATGGAAGTACTGTACTGTGTAAGAAGCAGAAACCAGACCACCACAAAAATAAGAAGTTGATTCCCCCAGTGGTCATTCAGTAGTACTACACTCCAGGCTGAGAAAGCATTTTCCTCCTGGACCACAATGATGAAAGAGACATCTGCTAACAGGACACCTACACCTGGAAATGACTTGGGTCGGAAATGACTCTGAACACCACCTGTAGTGCACAGAGCAGGGGAATCACCAGTTCAAGTGGCCCTAATACACCTGTGCACTGGGTTGCAAAACACAGAAGTGAAAAGTGCTTCATTGCCAGTGAGCAACTTTTCAGAGGGAAAGAATGGGTTCGATTTTCAATGTCCGTGACTTGTTTTCTCCATAATCTATTCAGAGCTCTACAGCTCAGCATAAACAGACCTCTAATAATTTACACCTCGTTCACTACTTTATTCATGAGGAATGAGGTCAAAGTTGAGTTGATGATGTCTGTCCCATGAGACAGAAATAGAGTCCATTGACCATAGGTACACCATATTGTTTTAATTTTTCACTATTTTTCAACAATCTGCAACTTTATTTACTTGTAAAATTGTCTTTTTTAATTAACAAGCATATGTGTAAATGGTGGCATAATTCAAATGCAGTCAACAAATATGTGTTGTGTACATACATTACACATTATACATATTACATATCTTAATAACAGAGCAAACATTTAAAGATGGACCACCAGATAAAACAATTGAGACCCTGACAACACATGTCAAAAATTTCTTCACTTAGTATCTTAAGGGAGAAATCCAGTATTGAATTATCAGTCTGGGCTTCTTGGAGCTTAGGGAATGATGGCCCACCGGCCAATGGCAGTATAACAACTTTAAGTTACTTCTGCATCACCCTTAATGTACAGCCCCAGTCATTGTCTACATGCATGTGCTTGACTGAAATGTATTTTTTTCCCTATTTCAGAGGACAGGTGAAAGAAATTGAGCAGGACTTGGACTCTTTATAATGAACATTGAGGACATGCTGGCATACTAAGTGTGTCAGATATTTAGTTGACAAGGTGGCCAAGTATAGTCCCAACACTAGAGTAGATCTTGGTTTGTAAACTTTTCCTTGTAGAGTTCGCAGGGTCTAGTGCAGGGGTTTTCAAAGTGTGGGATAGTGAGCCTCCCCTAAGAGAACTCATAAGCATGCCCCCCCCCCTTTACCCCTCC
>JAQQAE010013229.1:0-12837 GCA_029823295.1 Pseudamia nigra | reverse complement strand
GCTCCAGGAGGGGGCCCCGGTATCCCACGTCCGGGCAAGGGCGCGTGAACTCCAAAACCTTTCATCATGGGGGTCAAAATGAACCAAATAAGCAAACAAAATGAACAAAAAAAATTACAAAATAAACAAAATCATCAAGAATAATAAAACAACTACATTAATTAAAATGAGCACAATTTAATAAAATAAGCAAAAAGAAGAAACTAAGTAAGGAAGTCCAATTAAAATAACAATATTATTGAGAAACTGAACAAAAAAAAACACAATGGGCAAATATGATAAAAATTAAAGGAGGGCCTTAACATAATGTTGCAGTATCAAAACAGTCACTTTAGGGACAAATAGTGCACTGAGGTTTTTCGATTTGGTTTGGCTGAATCAGCCTGAAAACCAGATTACAACGTAAAGTTACTTCCGCATTGGCCTCACTCGTTGCCTCTTGGTACGACTGCACTGTCACTCAGAAAAACCAACAGCCAATCAGAACAAGGGGCAGGGAGGGACCAAAACGGGATTTTTTTTTCAGCCAAGGTTCAGAGAAAGGAAAATAAAGCAGCAAAGAAGGCAACATTGAGAAGAATTTTAAAGCTTAAAATAACATTTCTATCATGTTTAGGGTCCAGAAGCTTTAAATATTATGACAGAAAAGGCACAGTATGTCTCCTTTAACAAAATAAGAATGAAAAGAAAAAACAAGATCAAAATGATCAAGCAAGTTAACAAAAATAACCAACAAAAACTGAACAAAACAACAAAAACTATGCAAGAAAATGAGTCAAAATGAACAAACTGAGCAACAACATTGGTTAAAAACAAAACAAAAAAATAAAATATCCAACAAAATTGGACCGCAATCAACAAAATAATCAAGAAATTAACAAAAATGAACAAAATATTAGTTTAAATGCAATATATTATCCTGTAATCAATTCCTCACAACTACTTTTACTATTTATTTTGTGAGTACTGTACTTCTACTTGAGTCAATATAACTAGACAGTAACAGTATTACTTGCGTATTGATTCGTTTTACTCTAATCTACACTGGTTGGCATCTTTTCTCTTCTTAATCAAACATGAACTCCCCTGACACCATGTTTTTGTGACATTAAGTCGTCTCTACCTACGTCTTAGGATGGCATTGTTTTTCCATCCCTACAGGAACAGATGGATGGTAAAACAGAGAGGAGGTGGAGGACGCTCACAGGTGAGTTGTAAACACATAAAACTGTTGTCACTGAGTCAGGTTTCCTGGTTGTGCTGCTCTTGTTTAAACAATGATGGAGAAGAAACAACCTTAGCTTCTCCTCTTCTGTGGGCTGCTCTAGAGCGCTTTGTGAAGAGTTTAAATAAACATTTTAAAATTAATCTTGCAGTAATGGTTTTTGCTGTAGGTCAGTGTTTCTTAGCTGGTTTCAACTGATCACCCACATGTTCATGTGGTCACTAGGTGCTCCGGCTTCCTCACACAACCACTAGGGGTAAGGTTAGTTGGTAACTCTAAATGTCCTGTAGGTACGTACAGTATGAATGTGAGTGTGAGTGGTTGTCTGTCTCTATATGTCAAAACTGTAATGAACTGGAGAGTCATCCAGTGTGTACCCCGCCTTCGTGTGATTTGAACCCCATGTGTGTCAGTCGGGTGACTATCCTGTTGAGCTATCCAGCTGCGATTATGTATATATACAAATTAACAAAAAATAACAAAAAATCAATCAAATGCTACAAAATGATTAAGAATTGGACAAATTGAAAAAAATGAATTATATAACACAAACTATATTGTAACTTGTCATCCTTCATTCAAAAGCTCGACATCAGATCAAAATACTGTAACCCCTCAGTCCAAAAAGTTAATCACCCTGAGCTATCCATTCAAGTGATATCCCTGCAAAGTTTGGCCACACACACACACACACACACACACACACACCCACACACACACACACACACACACACACACACACACACACACACACACACAACAAGGATAATGAAATGAAATAAAACAATGATCAATATAATGAGTAATAGTACCCCTTCAGCAAAATAGTCAATAAAGTGAGTAAAAAAAAAACAAAATAATGAATGAAATGAGTAAGAAAATGAAGAAAATATTGAAGAAAATTAGAGTAAATGATCACAATAATGAATAAAATTAGTAAAAATTAAAAAAATTAAGAAAATGAGTAAAAATGAAAAAAATAATTAAGACAATTAGGGAAAAATGACCACAATAATCAATGAAGAAAATAATTAAGAAAATGGGGAAAAATGAACAAATTAATCAAGAAACTCAACTAAATGCCCCAAAATGACCCAAATAACAAAAAAAAGAGGAACAACAAACAAAATATTCAACAGAATGAGTAAAATTGATCAAGAAAGCTATAATATAAATAACAAAACAAGCAAAAATATGCTTTAGAATGAGTAAAATATACAAAATAATAAAAAATGAACAAAAATAAAGAAAATAAGGAAAAAAAATGAACAAAATAATCAGGGAAAAACATCAAGTGAATGTAAAAAGCAAGTGACAAAATGAATCTATAATGAGAAGAGTAGTCAATTCTAACTCATTTTGTTCATTTTAATGGACTGTTGTGAACGACAGCGTCTATGAAAATGAACAGAATAAGCATTAAATCAACGTGACCAAAATCGTCTAAAAATCAACATAAATGAACACAATCAAGAAAATGGAAATAAGAATACACGAAACAAGAATAACAACCCCCCGCCTCCCCCTTCACCCCTGAAATCTACGCCCGTGTGTGGATTAAACACTGAATTGGCAGCTGCACGCGCCCTCCAGCCCTTCCCTGTCTCGCGCTCTGCTCTGCTCCTCTCTCTCTCTCTTTCTCTCAGTCTCTCTCTCAGTCTCTCTCTCTCCCTCTCAGTTCTCGTAGGACGGTGATCGTGCTCGTATCTGCTGCCACATTTTGGAAAAGGTGCGCGAGATGGAAAGGAGTTTTCCCTTTGTAGGTAAGACATTGTGCTGCGTGTGTCTGTCTGTCTGTCTGTCTGTCTGTCTGTCCAAACAGGTGCTACAGGTTCCGGTCACTCCGCAGCTCATACATGTTTTCTCTGTGACAGATGTTTAAATATATTTCCAGGGGGGATTCGTCCCCTCATCATTAGTAACAGGTGCGTTTGTTCATGGTTTGGTCATGTCTTGCTTGCAGTTTGGATATTTATGTTATGTAACTTTTGGTGTCTAAAAAAAAGCTAGTCTTAATTAATAACGTGAATCATGTTTGTTCATTTATGATTATTTAATTAATATTTTGTGTATTTTTATCTGGTTTTGACATTATTTGCACTGTTTTTTAAAATTAATTTTCTTTAACATTTACTCATCAACATTTAAGGTGATTTTTGGAGTTTTTTTTTCTTTTTTCTTCCTTTTTGTTCATTTTCATGAAGATGTTGCTCACTTTTGTTGATTTTGGAGATTGTTTTTTTTACTTTTTTTCTTAATGTTAATTTTCCTCAAACAGTTTCTTATTTTTTCATTTTCTTCAATACTTTATTCATCCTTGTTGATTTTGGAGATTATTTTGTTTTTCTTATTTTGTTGATTTTTATTGGGCAATTTGCTCTTTTTTGTGATGATTTTTTGTCAATTTTTTGATTATTTTCGTTATTTGTGCTCAGCTTGATAGATTTTAATTTAGGTGTTTTTTACATTATTTTGTTCATTTTACTTGTTTGATGTTTAGTCATTATTTTAATATTTCTTCTTGATTTTGTTCAACATGATGTATTTTTTAAATTATTTTGGTCATTTTCTTCATTATGATTTTTTGCTCATTCTGTTGCTAAATGTGTCCAATCTATGAATTTTGTTTGTTAGTTTAATTTTTTTAGTCATTGAATTCAGTTTTTGATAATTATGTTCATTTTATGAATCCCCCCTCCCCCCTTTTTGCTGTTTTTCCCACTCTGCTGCTCATTTTCTTCATTTTGTTGCTCTTCCTTAATTTTTTAATCTTTTATTGCTCATTTTGTCCACTTTGTTCATTTTGTTCCTTATCTTCTTAATCTTCAATAATGTTTACATTTTTAATGATATTTTGTTTATTATGTTCACTTATAGCCAACTTTGTTCTTAATTGTCAATAGTTTTTAATCACATTTTTGCTTATCTACTTTTTAGTTTTCTTAATTTCTGACTTATTTAGTTCATTTTTTGCCTATTTTGTTCCCTTTGGTTCACATTGTTCTTTATTTTCTTAGTTTGTAATCATTTATCTGCTTATTTGGTTCACTTTTCCTATTTTTATTGTATTACTTTTGGTTCCCTTTGTAAACATGTAAGTAAAGGCACAAACTGATGCATTGGACCACATGAATTGAAGTGTCCAATGTTCCTAATTCCAAGGAGGATCCAGTTACAACTGACCAAAATGTCTCTAATGTTCAAACAAAAGCTTATACAATATTAATTTAAATGTGTCTCATAGTTCTCGACAGGAAACGATTGTCCTTAGCGGTGTTCAGAGTGAAGGGAACACACCGAGCCAGACTGGAATTAGATTTTACTAATTACTCCGAGGGCCTCGACCAGATAATGATGCAAATTCAAAGTGGAGGTCAAGAAATTCGAAAGCAGTTTGATTTCAAATGGAAGGCAGTGATTATTACCACAAAGGAGGAATCAATTAATTAGAAACGAGAAAATCAAGACCACACTGTCATGTCTTGATGGTCATTTTGTATTTAAGCTGATTTCCCTTCTTTTTTATTGGTTGATAATTTTTTTATTGTTCACTTTTTCATTTTCTTGATTATTTTACTCTTGTTGGTCATAATTTTATTCATTTTTATTACTTTCTTAACAATTTTCTTCATTTTGGAGATGATGTTGGGCCTTTATATGGTCAAATTTGTTTTTTTTTTTGCTTATTTTATTTCTTGTTATTTTGTTTCTTTCATTTTGCTTTCTTATTTTCTGCACATTATTAGTTATCTTGCTCATTTTTGATCAGTCTTTTGTTTACTGCATTCATTTTCATTTATTTTTGATTGTTTTGTTCATTTTGGGCATTATTTTTGTTTCGTTTTTGTTGTGTATTTTTTCATTTTGCTCATTTTTCTTGATCACGTTGGCCACATTTTGTCAATATTTGTGATCATTTTCTTGCGTTTCATTTAGTTTATTCTTTTCATTTATTTTTGTGATTGTTCATTTGGGGCATTGTTTTGTCTACTTTTTCATTTTTGATCATTTTTCTTGATTAACTTGATCATTTTTGTCCATTTTCTTGTGGACTGTTATTTTTTTTTATCTTGTTCATTGTATGTGGCATTGTGTTCCCTTTCTTGCATTTTTTTCAAATTGTTGTTAATATCAATACTTTTTGGTCATTTTATTCATTATGTTCCATTTTATTTTTTAATATTTGTGATATTTCTATTCATTTTTCACATTACTTTGTGTCATTTTTGTACATTCTATTGCATTTTTGTTCATTTTTGATTATTTTTCATGATTATCTTACATATTTTGTTAATTTTCTTGATTATCCTGTTCATTTTGTGGGTCATTGTTCCAAATTTTCATTTTCTTTATGCTTTTGTTAATATCCTTAATTATTCTGGAGATGTTTGGTCATTTTATTAATTGTATTCCATTTTATTTATCCACTTTTTAAAAATTTTAGATAGAGTATTGTATTCATTTCTTTACATTTTTGTTCATTTTCTTCACCATTTTGTTGATTCCTTGCTCATTTTGTTCATTCTTCAGTTCAATTCTGTTCATTTTGTGGCTTTATTGCTTATTTTAATTTCCCACCATCCATCCATCCATCCATCCATCCATCTTTTGCTTATCCTGGTCAGGGTCGTAGGGGGGCAGCAGCCTAAGCAGAGAAGAAGCAGAGAGCGTGGGCCTCCTCCCAGCTGGAGCTGGTTTTGGCAGCCGGGGATTGGACCACCCAGGCCTCCGCCTTCGGTTGCCACCCAAACTACACAGTACAGGACCCTTATGACCCTTCCTGCAGGTGGTGGGTCCACAGGAAAGCATAGTCACAAGGGTCTTCTGAATCAATCTTAGTCTGACCTGTCACCTAGAACCAATTTGCCTTTGGAGACCGTACCAGGGGCGAATTGCCCCCGACAACACACGTAGCTCCTAGGATCACTCTGGCATGCAAACCCCTCTACTACAATAAGGTGGTGATTGAAGGAGGGGATTTGAATTTCCCGTAAGGGATAAACAAAGTTTATTCTAATCTATTCTATTCTATTCTGCTCAGTTTGATTTATTGTTGTGAAAGCCATTCTATGCATACTGCATTCCTGTGCCCCTCTGTTTCTATGACCTGGTGTATCGTCAGTCAAATCCTCTACCGTATATTCCTTGTTTTTATCATGTTGATAAATAAGCTGATGCCATGGCCTGCAGTGATGCAGCAGTGTCTATTTTCACAAAGTCTTGGGAGTTTGACAATAACGGCAGACGCAGTTTGAAGATTCAGTGTTGTCTTATTAATGGCAAGCCAACACTGTCTTTTTCCGTCACACTTCACCTCTTTAACCATAACCAGCTACTGTTTAATCAAATATTTTTGGCCACAGGGCAAAAAATCCTCACTCTTCATGGGCTTAGTTGTTTGATGCCATTCCCCTACCGTTATTGTCTGCTAGTATTGTTTCGTCAAGTGCTGTGATTAAGCAGTGCCACTCTTGATAGAAAGGGTGTAAATTGGTTTTCCTGGTGTAAATCTATCTGATTGTTATGGAAGGAGAGCTGTGTGCTTCTTCCTCTGTTCACCACACACTTAATTATAAGAATTATGAGTCCTGACTTGTAAAGATCATCATAGCTTAAATACTCTACAAGATGTTGACATTAGCTGCCAGTGTTTCTGTGAAAATCCCAATTGGTCTCTGTCATGGAGCGGAATGTTTTTGGTGGTGTTTGCCTTTTTTATCTGTGTGTTGTGGATGAACTCACAATGCCTATGTGCAACCAATCCCAAAATATCTACTCCTGTCAAACACACTCAACCCTGTGTAACGACACCACAGCTTTGGAGAAGCTTTGGTGCTGGGGCAACTTGACCAGGATTGTGACATTGGAATGCTGGAGGCAGGGTGAACCACCGGACAAGTTGCTAGAGCAGTAAATGTCCACCATGTCTAACAACCAGAAACAAACCATATATTGATCTCTTACACCTCAGAAACGGGCTCAAACCCATCACCTTTACAGCAACAGAGACTGTTGGCACACACAGTGGACCAGTGCATGCAAAGACATAACCACCATACAATGTCAGAGTAAAATAATGCTACTTCAGCAATCTATGATGCTTACATTTCTTGATGTTTTTGGCCCTTTTTTGTTTGTTTTGTAACTGATTGAGTTGGATGTTCATTAAAAGGCCATGAGGAACAATTTAAGAGTGTCCATTTACAAATAGGACAACTCATGTGAATTTACAAATAAATGTAGTGATGCATTATTAAATCCCTTGAGTGTACCATTGTTAGTTACTGTAAATGAGTAAAGGCTCTCTCTGGTGTCTGTCAAAAGAACTGCAGCTGAAGACATTTTGAGGGTCGCGGTCTCTGTGCAGTGTAGGTCTTAATATAAACAAAACTTGCTGTCAGAAGGGCTGCCCAATATGACCATGAATGCTATCAAGATAAAATATTTATAACATAAATTAGATATATACTGTAAAAGTTAAACGTATTACCATAGATGTGAAATCAGCATTTCTTTCCTGTTTAAAAGCAAATGGTTAATTTTTGTTAATGTTTTTTGTTATGTTACCTCTTTTTGTTTTTTTCCTGATTGCTTTATTCAATTTTGTTCATTAACATTTTTGTTAATTTTGTAAATTATTTCTCCCACTTTTGTCCCTTTAGTGGGTTCTTTTGTTCATTTTGTTGATTGTTTTCTTTTATTTTCTTGATTTTTATTTATTTATTTATTAACTTTATGGACTAAACGTTTACAGTTCATTTTTTTTTTAGTCGTCATTTATCATTTGAGAAAGTTAAAGAAACTAGACCCAACAAGGTGAAAATCAAGGACATAAGATGCAACATGTAGAAATAACATTCATTTCTGAGCACTCTGTATAGGACAAATTAAAAACCCTGAAGATAAATAGTGATATTTTGGCGGTGACACAATATTCAGTGGGCTGCCTCATAATTCTCTATGCAAGAAGAACTACACTGTTTACGATGACATAGATGTTTAGTTCAGTTTGTAATAAAGTTGAAGACTTACCGTAATTTTCTTGAATGTATTTTTATTGCTTATTTCGTCTGTTTCTTTGTCCTGCTCCATACTATTGTTATTGTATCAGTCCTTAAAAATTCACTATGGGTCGTCCTGTGATAGAAAGACTATAGTGAGCAATCATTGGTTGAAGTGGAGCCTTAGATACTTGATAATCAAACAGCAGTTAATCAAGAACAAAGGCAACTACTAACCTACAAGGAACATGCTCAGGATTACACAGAAATACAGGGTGTTTCAAAAAGATGGACCAAAATTCAATCCAGTATATTTCTTTGATAGTAACATGGGACAATAACACACAAGTTACAAATGGTTCGGTGAGTTTTCAAGGTTTATTAGCCATTTTATAAATGCTCTTTATGCCCTCCACCTGCTGCACAAACAACATCAAGATGATAGTTGAATTTGTCCCAAACGCGTCTCAGTGTCTTCGTCCACTCCAGTCAATGCTGCCGTGATTCTGTTTTTGAGGTCGTACAGATTAGTCACTAATGGTGGAAAAAAACACAGTCTTTGACGTATCCCGACAAGAAAAAGTCACAGGGTGTAATGTCCGGGGATCTTGGAGGCCAAGAGTGTAGGGCCAAGCCATTGGGTCCTGTGCGACCAATCTGGAGCCGCACCTAGTGGTAGTTTTTAAAATTCCATGCCCTGCCCTTTCATGTGGTAAGCTTTTCATTCACGGGCGGTTCGTGGTTGCAGAGATATAGTGATTTCAGAATGGGCCCATCTTTTTGAAACACCCTGTTTTAAGAGGCTGTGGGCCATTGTGTTCACAGATAATTATCTTGAAGAGAAACATTAATATACAGTGAATGCATTTATACTTGTGCTCTTATACTTGGTGTTGTACATGCTGAATACTTATTTCATAGGTTTGGCAGTTGTATGTGTTATCAGTCTGTTGTTTGCCATAAGGTGACACAAGCTTTTATCACCTTTACTAATATTTGCAAGAAACTTTGAAATACAAGTCCCCGGCCCAGTTTTTAAATTGGACATGACCTTGACCTTTTTCCTTGAAGGTCACAATATATGTGGAATCAGCATGGCCAATAACCCAGGGGTATATGACATCTTCAACCTTTCTGCACAACTAGAAATGTATGTAGGTCAAAGTGCAATAATTTCAGACACAACTGATCTTCAAGGAAAAAATCAAGAGAGGTGACCTGGAGTTTATTCCATCACATTAAAATTTGGTGCCTCCAGCTATAGTGGTTTTGGTACTAGGTCAAAATAGGTTTTTTAAATTGCCTAACTATTACCTTATTAATCTGCAAATTAGATTTTGGTTGCCATGGTTACCCTTCCCCCTACCCTGACTATTCATGTGCCATGTTTGGTTAGTTTGGGTCCAGGGACTTTGGAGATACAGAGCTGAATGTTGTATGAATGGAGCTCTCCATTATATTCCCCCTTTAACTTCATTAAGGGACTGAACATGCAGGGGTATAGTGACGAGCACTTCTGCCTGTCTGTCCATCACCATTTTGACAAAACCTCCTGCAGTGCAGCGATGTCTTTGGTACCCACCAACCTGGGAACCAAAAGATGGAACTAGAATAAACACATAATGAGTCTCTGCATCATTCAATAGTTTTTCATCAATCTTGCAATTATTTATCACTTTGTGTCATGCAGCCTTTTGCTTCAGTGTAAAAGGAATGTAGCAGAAACATGGGTGTTTATTTGTGAGTCTCCTGATCCCTCTTTCCTTTCTGTAGCCAAGTTGTTTTTATTTGTAAACCCTAATGAAACCTGAACTGCGTTTAGGTCCCAGAGAGCTCCTGAGCTGAAAGAATTTGGGAATTAGTGGCAAAGAAAGCATATGTCTATATCACTGACAGCAAGATGAGTGTTTGAATTTGCACTCATTTATGTGGCAAGTCTCCCTTGGATTTCATTTGCCACAGAGGAACATCGTTCAGCCGATAAATCAGTGTTGAAGTAAATATTTCATTCGAAGTGATTTCATTTAATCACAGTGTTATAATGGCCTGAGGAGGGAGTGGTGTAATGAAGGCCACACACACTTCAGCTCAGCTGGTTTTTACAGTGGCTGAGCATCTTTCCGACCTGGCAGATAAAGTGATAAATGTCTGTTTTTTAGGATGAATAGGTTCAAACGCAACAATATTGCCCTTTAGGCTAGTGGATAAATTTGGCAGACTCAAATGTCAGTGGCCTTGTTTCCTTGTGTTGCGGTCACAGCACTATAGAGATTTACTGTGCAGTAAATATAAGGATTTAATGCAGTAACTGTGCAGACTAAAGGCCTTTCTCATTGTTTTATGATCTTACTATTTTTGTTCTCACAATTGATTTAATTCTCATTAAATTAATTCTATGAAATACAAACCTGCACAGACAAACCTCATGAGTTGAAGTTTGTTACACATGATACACCCATCAATAAAATTCACTGCTTGACTAAAAATAATTATTGGATAATTACTGCATCAATTAATATTTTTCAAAAGCAACAAGTTACCGAACCCTAACGAATGCAGTGAGGAGTTTGTCATTTCACTGTTCTTTTTCCATCAATGGATATTTGTTCCCCTAATGGCGTATCCCAAGATGAGAATGACAGGATTCATAGAGCTTAGTAGTGACAGAGTTGTTCAGGGACCAAGAGCGATACCATTTTCACACACAGATTGGAGTCCAGACCTTAACCCTGTTGAAAACGTTTGGGATGTGAAGGAGGAGACTTTACACAGCACACAAACTCTGTCAATACAAGATATTGGCCAAAAATTAATGCAACTCTGGACAAGTACAAAAGCTGTGGCATTACTGATGCCACCAGATCACTTACTGGAGTGATGCCACAGGGAATGTGTTCCGTAATCAAAGCTAAATGCAGTGGAATGAAATATTACAGTGTAACACTTTTTTTGGATGGGCTGTGTATTTCTGTCAGCTACAGTATTAATCAATACCTGTCTTGGATGCAAAGCTTTAATTAACTTTAACCCATTTAATAACTAGTTTCATACTGCACTTGCTTATTTTGGAGATGTACACATACTCATGCAGATGAGCTTTGCAGAACAGTTTCTAATACAAGTATGTATTTTCACCAACCATTTAGATGCCATTCCTTTATCGGTTGGTTGTTCCCCAGTTCAGGTTTTTTCACATATTGCCAGGTAGGTTTCAATACAGTCCTCATTTAAAAACAGCATTTTGTATTTATATTTGCAGTTATCTTTGTCTAATATTAAAAAGTGTTTATTATGAAACACTTAAGTGACAAATATTTAAAAAGAAGAAATCAGGAAGGGGGCACAGCACTGTACATACTGTAATACACTTTACCCATAACCCCCACAACTTTCAAGGAACAGGGAAGGCAGAAGGCTAAGCCAATAGAAAAATAATATCCCAATTATCACTCATGTAATTCTAATTTAACACAAATACATATGTACAGTGTACTGTCAAGATCTAGTGCAACACAAAGTCACAGTGGTTGATTCTTAAAAATATTTCTATCAAATTTTATGCTCAGATTATTTTCAAATTAAATGCTACATTTATTTTTCAAATGTGTCAATGGACCATTGTTGTCCATAATGAAGTGTAAATGGAAAATATACATCATCAGGATTCAGAACCAACAGATGCAAGTGCTCAGATTTTGGGTTGCATTGGGGGACGTGTTACAGGAAATGATGTCCATAAAGCCTGCGGTTGCTGGGGATGATTCATTGTGGTGAATTTGTTGAGGGTTTGTTCTGAGTGCTTTGGAGTTCAACATTCATTAGAGAAGGTGTATTTTTGTTTTCTATATCCAAGCACTGACAGATTTATTGTTCAGTAAATAGTCAACTGCTCTGCAAGGAATTTGAAGAGACCTATATATTTGTCCCTTCCTGATTTCTTATTTTATTTTATATTTGTCACATATAAATTTTTGATCATCAAAGAAATTTTAATATTAGACAAAGATAACCTGAGTAAATACAAAATGCAGTTTTTTAATGATGATTTCATATATTAAGGGGAAAACTGTCCAAACCTACCTGGTACTGTGTGAAAAAGCATTTCTACCGTCTTGTTAAATCAGGAATTAATGTGATGAATCGCATTTTTCGTAATGCTGAGTTCATTTTCACTATCACACCAAGGTCTGATTACTGATAGACATGTTGAACCAAAAAGCCACAAACAGAAGAAAGTGAAGTAGGATAAAAGCGCTCACAATCAGCACATTATGCCACAATCTAAAGAAATTCATGAACAGATCAGAACCAAACCCACTGACATCTGTCAATCGAGAAATGGATACAAAGCAATTTGTAAATCGAATCGAATGAGGGGTTAACAACAGAGGGATTTCTCTTTGTGGAAGTTATCTTTGAAGTCTGGGACAAAATATATGAAATTAGTTGTGGAAGACATGAAATTCTTGTCTGTCTCCGTAAAACGTTGGTTATCTGTCTTGTCTACTCAAATGGCCTCGGAACAGGCTGTTATCACTGCTGGAGAATGGCTGCTTTACCACCTCCCCCCGCTTTCAAAAACATTCTGTGTGGAGTCTGGATGAACTCTGA
>JAQQAE010013228.1:0-12837 GCA_029823295.1 Pseudamia nigra | reverse complement strand
CTGATGGTGGTCGTTGTTAACCCGGGCCTCGACCGATCCGGTTTGGAAGTCATATGAATGATTTGCATGTTTGATTTAGCATAGGTTTTACATCGAATGCCCTCCATGACACAACCCTCTGCATTTACCCGGGCTTGGGACCGGTGTAAGGAAGAAAACTGGCTTGTGTCCCCCCTCACGGCTGCATTTTCATGATCAAAGAATCCAATAACGAGGATCAAATAAAGTTCAGAATATTACTTTTGGGTGCAATAACATTATGGGGGAAATGAGCATAGGTTAAAATATAATAGTGGGTTTTCACTATGAAGACAAACTGTGGAGGTCTTCACACTGAGTACTTTGTAGTTTTGTTCATTTTGTTGCTCATTTAGTTCATTTGTTTTTAACTTAACTATTTTGTTCATTATACATTTTATTGATTTTATTGCTGATTTTTGCCAATTTTGCTCATGGTGCCCATCATTTTGTTCCTCTTTTTGGTTCCTTTCATAAATTTATAGGATAAAGGCACAAACTGATACCGCAAGTCTTCAGAACACAGAAAATGAAATGTTTGACGATGAAAACGTCCCAAAAGATGCAGAGATGCCTGACTGAAAATGTCCACCTAAGTTAAAGCACAACCTCCGTCCTTGCTCACCACATCCGAGAGTTTAAACTTTATAAAGTTAGCCAACGGTGCAGCATGAGTAGAAGTGCTGACAGCAAGAGTCAGTGTTGAAATGCAGTCAGATATCTGCATCACTGGTGAAGGTGGATACAAATAAGCTGATCAACAGGATGCTAAGCGAGTGTTTCCTGATGGACGCCCACAGGAAGGTGGTCTTGAGTGGCAGCTTGGCAGCCACTGGTGGAGAGATCCATCATGTCCTGACAGGAAGGAGAGGACTCTGACGTGCTGGCCTGCCCTGAGAGGCCAGCGCCTGTCAGCTTAATGAGGCTCCCAGTGACAGGTGATGCGCTTGTTAGATAGTGTGTGCGTGGATACGTGTGGATTTTTACAGAGGTTGAACAAGTGCCTCGTTAGCATGACTTCTGCACTTGAAGTGTTATTCTAGCATGTCTCCAGCTGCCTTGTGTTTGATTTGTTTCCCAAGAAAAAAATCACAGATGCCTCCATTTATATCCCTTGAAAGGTAACTATGGGTTTATTTTCCTCTTCAGTTCAACACAAGTGAATTTTGTACAGATCCCTCCGGTAGCTAAATCTAGAAAATACTCTCAACTTCCCAAAAGTCTTCACTAAGTTTCTCCAACCTGTGTGAGTGCACCAAACTTTGTGTATGAATACCACTTTGACCTCTCAATTTCTAACTTCCTTGTACATTTCTGCTTCTGAACGTCCCTTGCCTTTTCCCCTCAAACCACCCACACATTTTCCGTTCCTCATGTGAGGGTATTAGGTTCACACAGAAGAATATAGATGAATCCATCATGGACACCTCTATTGATTTCTCACACACTGCAGACATTGGGGATAATGAAAGGGTTTTCCTTGCTTCCCCCCAAGTAGCCTTGCATCATATTTCAGTTCAGTTTTCAATTCAGAGTTCTACAAGTGGGAGAAAAAATGAAAAAAACACAGACTCTATCAGACCAATGTAGTACACTCAGATTGTCTCATATGTTCACTGTAATCAGAATAAAGTGTGTGGCTTGTACTGTAAACAAACACTAGAGCACTGGGTCCCTTCTGACTCAAGACCCAAAAAAGAAATTAGCTGTCTCCCTGGCACGCAACTAAAAAATCCACACAACATTATCATATTTTTAGGATTTAAATGTAAAAGATAGTTAGCTTTTTCACTGCCTTATTATGTGATGTGTAACAATTAATGTTAATCTTGTTTTAATAAATTTGATTTTATGTGAATGCCATACCAAGTCATACAAGTATGAATGCCTAGAATAAATGCAGCTTTATGCTTCTTATTAAATAGCTGAGTGGTTGATGACTGGCATATTGTGAGGGACTGATTTCTCTTTTTTAAATCTAGTTGCACAGAATGGTGTATGTCTTTCAAATTTGGCACAGTGATTCTTCAAGGGACATGTGGTAAGTCTGCCCAAAGGGCCACAGAAACATTCAATATGTTGGCCATTATTCAAGATGGGCATCATTGTTTTTCCTCTAAAAATGCCATATCTCTGGAACAATTTGACAGAATGCAGTAAATACAGTAAATTTGGCAGCCAAAGGTTAAAGGTTAAGGTCACTTTGGCTGCATGCGTATTCATTTTTTTGAATGGAACATCTCTCACCTTGATGGAATTTCTTCAAATGTGGGGCAATCTTTGTCTTAAATTCTATGACAAACTAGTTAGATTTTGCAGGTCAACAGTCAAGATCATGTGACATCACATTACAATTTGTATAAATAAGAACAATGTTACAGGTCAAACTAAAATGCACTCAAGTGAGATGCTGACCCAAGCCGGATGCTTGCCTAGACCTTGCATGCATTTAATATGACCTAACAATGTGAGAGAGGGCTCAGAGACCTTCCAAAAAAAAAAAAAACAAAACAAAAAAAAATTGTTAAAATTCAACTGGAACCGGAGATGTAGATACAGTGGCTCAGGACTTTTCTCCTGCTTCATGTGCAGGATCACTCAGATGCAGCCTGGCATTGCTAGAATAATTCTCCAATGAGAATTTGTCTGGGGACTCTTAGTTCATTTTTGATTTCCAAGAACCATTATAAACAAGTGCAGACTAGAATGTCTCTAAGATGCAATTGGACAAACCTAGAACTAGTCAGTCAGTGTGTCAAATCACTTCTGCCCTCCCATATCAGATAAATGGTTGTGATGGACTTTATCAGACTGAGTCTGAGTAGGAGTATCAGACTGATCTGTAAATGCATCTGGTTAATCACATCTCCCATTAATGCACAAGGTCGCCCATTGCCATGTGATGTTGTAACGTCAGTAGTCTGCTAATCAGTTGGGTACCACATGAGAGACTAGGGTTTACTTGTTACAGTGTATTTTTGCGCTTGTTGTGTCTAATGGTATGTTCCAGTTGTACTTGGAAGTCAGAATTTTAGAAATTTTAACTGGAACGTCCCCAACTTGGAAATTCAGAGCAACCCCACCAACATTACACCCACACCCACCATACACCCACAATACAATTTGACATAACTTCCACTCATAACAACAAAAAAAAAAAGCTATTATTTTTTGTTGTATTTGTTTTGTAGTACACCAGGCAATCACACAGTACTCTATTTGTATCCATTGCATGTTTCTACACTGTTTATATGTGGAAAATGTCACATACAATTGCTGTCACATATAGCACACATTTATTTGGAATTTGTCTATGCGCTGAATGTGCCAGCTTCCCAGTATGGTAAGCTGGCAAGGTAACTGGAACATGCCATAATCTTCACTCTGACCCCCTCCCCTAATCTTGAGAAACCCTCACTCCAACAGTACTTTTCTACCAGTCAGAAGACAGTCTTTAAGCCAAAACCCTTCACAAAATTGGTGTCAATGGTGAACCGATACTGTGGTGAAGGCCTTGGCATGTGACTGACTTACCCTGTTCATCATATTATGATGTGCTTGGGTGTTCTGCATGTCAGTATGTGATAATTTACCATCATTACCAAGTGTCGGTATATGACAAGTTGGGATGACAATGCATGCACACAAAGTGCATACAGCAAGACACAAACCAGTCTCCTGCCTGGTAGTCCTATGCTCTGATTGTGCCTCCATAACCACCACCTCCATCTTAGTGTATGTTGTCCTTATTAATGTCACTACAGGGTCACGTTACCTCTATCACTACTCATTTTTCATTTTTTCATTTTTATTTTTTTTTACCCCTCTCTGGGGTATAAAGAAACACAAAACATTTACAAACAAAAACAATAAAGTGGCAACCAGTAACAAAAACCAAGCCAAAAGTAAAAAAACTGGTGCTCAAACATGTTGTACAGTTCTTTAGAAATTTTGCGAAATTTGTCAGAATGTTTCTAGTTAGTTTATCTCTGAAACGCAACTGTAATTAAGCAACAGTTAAGCAAGTGGAAGATTAAATGATCTCAAAGGTATAAAATTCAACATGAATTACTCTTTTGCAATATTTTAAGCAACATCAGTGTATTTTTTCAGAATTTAGAGACTGAATTTTGTGGTGAGGACGCAGGAAAAGTTTCTTCTGATGACTCTTCCATGACGGCCATATTTGTGCAGGTGTTGCTGAACAGTTGAACAGTGTACCACAACACCATAGTCTGCAAGATCCACTGGGAGGAATTTTACAGTCAAATGGTGGTTTTGACTTGCTTTTCTACCAATCCTATGAGCAGTTCTCTCTGATATTTGTCTTTGTCTTCCAGACCTTATCTCGACATCCACTCTAAAAATTTAGAAAACAAACATAATACACTGATATTGCTTAAAATATTAGCGTTTTTTTTAAGTCTATGCCTTTTGGAGTGATTTCATCTTCCACTTGTTTAAATGTTCACATTAACAGACAGTTTTACCAGGTGTGGCCAAACTTTTGCATGCAACTGTATCACACAGTGCATGAAGAAATGTCTTATGCAGTCGTATCGTGGTTGGATGACAGGTTTCCTAATTTGGTTGCTCTCATGTTCTAAAAGCTGCAGCTCTCTGGTAGACATAATTAGTACCAAAGCAGTGCTCACAGATATGCTTAGATGTGTTGAAGCCACTCTCCTTTTTTATTTTTGCCATTTTTGTTTTGTTATAAGTGGAGTTTGTAGGAGTGCAGGGGAAGATATTTGATATTTCCTACAATTTCAGACATCACTTGAGTTTTCCTGTTGTGTGAAATAGTACACATGGTTAAATATGTTCTCTATTGATTTCTTCATGAACCTTGGCTCGGATAGGATATTGAACTATTCAGTTTGAGGTGACACAGACTGCTCTCCTTCCTTGTTTCTTGCTTACTTTCTCCTTTTCTGGGGGGCCCTCATTTTCACAGCACTGCAGGAGACTCTTATCATGACAACATGACAAACAGGTGACGCTCTGGAGGGATTGCTGGTGGTTGCTGTGCGTGTTACCTTTTGACTTTTCTGCTGTGAGCCTTCATAAAACATACAGACAAAGCAGTTCATCAGTGAAAGACAGGTTCTGTTTAATATCAATGAGCTCATGTTAAAAAGAAGGCAACGGGAGCTTCCACACATACTGTATTTGGACTTTCAGACATTCCCTTTTGATTCAAACCAAATGATCAGGTTGTGAAAACTCAGTGCATTATGGTGAGGACCAAAGTGGACTCTGGTCAAATTGAACTGTGGTCCGATTCATGTTTGTGTTTGTTGGCATGTGAACTGTTTGTTTCATGGTGTTATTTGGTGTTAGTGTTGGTGCATATTTAACTGTTTCCTGACAGCATTTCACAGAAAAGTTACACAGCCACTGCCAGCATTGTTGTTTTTTTACTCATCTTTCAAGACCCACAGAAAATGTTTCTTTAAAGCACAAAAAGACAGTGACTGTCAAAAAAAAAAGAACAGACCTTCAGCTTTGTCACAGAAATCCTCTTTATTCTAGCTTCAAAATTTTTATACCCACAATTGAATATTGGTCATTTTCATAAAATGACAAAATTTCAAACGTAAAAAAAAATGAGAAATTTATTTTGCCAGAGTCATTCACTCTTTTTCTGAGACATACCATTTCCTGTTTACTGTCTGAACTGTTGCATCTCAGTCCTCTGTTCAGTCCACATCTTCAGGTCTGTCCTCCATGTCTGGGACAGGTTTTCTCCCTCACATTTTCTCTCGTCTCCATGTCCACGCCTTCTCCCTGTCTGTCACTCACTCCAGCATCGGTGCGTGTTCTTTCCGGGTCTCTTTGGATTTCAAAATGGTCTCTCATGTTGTCGTACATGATTTCACAGTTTCTCTGTGTGTTTTATGGTGGCTTCTCTGCAGGTCTGCACATGTTGCTGAGGTCTATATTTGCCATGTCCGTGCCTCTTATTCGGGCATCTGTTCATGTCATTGTATCCCCCGCTGTCCCCCTCACCTGCACAAGGACGCACCTGTCGGTGTGTCCTTGTGCTTCACTGTTGGTTGCTTTATTTATATGGGGCAGTATGCAACTCTGGTGCTGCACAGTTCTCCACAATAAACCCACAGTAAACCATACAGCAAACACTTAGCATAGCATTGCATTAACTCCTTCCTGTCAGATTTTCTTCTTTGCTTGTTTCTTCACCTAAGATCATTGTATTTTTTTCACAAGACGCGCAAAAGTGCCTCCTACATGATAATCGTGGAAACACAGACTGCCTGAGAAGCTTGCCATTGGCAGGGAAGCATCTCACAAATGATGGTATATCTTGTCAATGGCAGGGAAAGAGTTAACGTTAACATTTCATGTCAGTCTTAGGATTGAGTGTCAATTATTTGTTTCCATCCATGACTGACATTCTGATACTCTATTGTTTTGGTGGTGAACATCCTATTTATTCCCATTAATTTAATTTCTTCCACTTAATGCTTTGGTGGGCCAGAGGAGGGGTTGGACCCTATCCCAGCTGACTCAAGGCAGTCACCATAGCATTGCAGGGCTGACATAGAGTATAGAGATGAGCAAGAGTGACCAATAAACATGTATGCATCGTTTTGGACTGTTGGAGGAAACCGGCCTCGTGTACATCTATGGCCCATTTGTCCAACCACACTTGGCCTTGAGATCGAACCTCCTTCTTGCTCTAGAAATGCTTGCAATGACTCCACCATGTCTTATATGTTTTCAAAGTACCAGGCAATGGTAGCGACACAAGCACTAGGATTTCAATTGCTATTGGCTTAAGCATAAAATGACTTATTTAGTATGAAAAACACACAAGCATGAATTCGCTAGCCCCAAAACATATCACATGAAGAATGCTGGTCTTCTGTGTAGAAGTTCATGGGTTTGTTATATCACCATAACCATCCTAACCACCTCCTTCTAAGATTTTTTCCAACTTAATAATGCCACCAATCAGATATACTCAAAGTGTGACAACTGATGAATTTGGCCTCATTGTCATATATGGTCACAGATGGGTTACACTGGAGTACATTGGAGTATTTCTACATCATGTACCCACACAAAAAGCACCTTGCATGCACATCCATGTTGCTAAAGGCTTTGACATTACAGCTGGATTCAACACCCTGGCAATGACAATGCAGTAGGGTAGTCTATCTATCTACAAAGCAGACTCTTAGCATAAGTTTTAAAATACCATAAACTGTTCATATAACCTCAATTTAAGCAGTTGTTTTGAAATCATGAAATGATATATCGAAGATGACACATCCATTTATTTGCACTCAAAATTTGCTGCATATGCTTACTGCATATACTTTGGGTCATGAAATTATTTTCTTGTGAACACCGTCACAGATGTAAATTTTGACAATATCTTTCCTTCTTATCATAAAATGCTGTCACTTTTAATGAAACCAGCACATTTATCAGCCTGTTATGTCCAGAAATACAGTCCTACCTACTACAGAAAAAACTGTACATAATGTTCATCTCTCTATTAATATTCAGTGGAACAGAGTGAGTCTCCTCCACTTCACCGAGTCCTCACATTTTATGTAGAACTCTTTTGAAACTGGCACTATTGCAATTATTCTCTTTTAATTACATATTGTAGCTGCACAGATTCAGAACTGTTAAACATAGAACAGAGACATGTGACAAGCTTAATAAACATCTACGGCCATTTTATCTTACAATACAGTATACTGGTCTATATAGGAACAGTGTGTCATATATAGAGTGCTGTGAGAAAGTATTTGTCCCCTTCGTGATTTATTTTTTTTTATCTTTGTCATACATCAATGTTTCAGATCACTAAAAAAATTTAATATTAATATTGGACAAAGATACACCAAGTAAACACCAAATGTAGTTTTTAATGATGATTTTGTTTATTAAAGGGAAGCAGCTATCCAGACCTACCTGACCCCGTGTGAAAGAGTATTTGCCCCCTAAACCTGATAGGTGGTTGTGTCTCCCTTGGTGGCAACAACATTAACTGAGATAACTGGTAATGAGTCATTCACATCACTGTGGACTGTCAGGCCACTCTGCATAATTGTATTGATTTAGCCACATAGGAGGGTTTTGAGCATGAACAGCGTGTTTAAAGGTCACGCCACAGGGTCTGAATTAAGTTTAATCCTCAAGTTCTTGAGCTTGAAATCATGAACTGATGTCCAGACATTTTCCTTCAGGATTTTCTGGTAGAGAGCAGAATTCAGCAAAGCAGCCCCAGACCATCACATACTACCACCATGTTTGCCTGTTAGTATGATGATCTTTTGATGAAACTCAGTTTTGCACCAGATGTAATGGGAACCACATGTTCAAGAAATTTTAGCTTATGTTGTCAGTCCACAGAATATTTACCCAAAAGGTTCATAAAGATGTTTTTTGTCAAATATGATTTGAGCCTTTGTCTTCTTTCTGCTTGGCAGGGGTTTTCACCTCAGAACTCTCCGATGGATGTCATTTTTGTCCAGTCTGTTGAATCATGAACACTGACCTTCACTGAGGTAAGCGAGTGCTGTGATAGGGAGCCCATCCCAGCTGCTTACAGAGAAGGTCGAGGACATCCTGGACAATTTTCCAGTTCATCATAGGGCTGATTAATTTGATTATATGGAATTCTTAATGACAGTGACTACATACGATTACAGTGACGTTTTGCCAGGTCTATGGGTAAAGTCAGGAAATATTCCCATAAGTCCCTTGTTGTCAACATTTGGGAGAATAAAAGTATAAAACAAAAATTTATATACAAAATTATTCAACATGGTACAAAAGCCTGTTTTCAGTGAAAACTTAGATCAATTTATCATTCACAGCTTGAAAAGTGTTGAGATCTTGGGACTTCATTCAAATGGATCCAGGTTGGGTCACTTTTGTCACTGGCTGACTAACAACTTGCCAGTGCATCTGTAACAGGATCTTTGTGGATGGTAGACAGATGCTTTTTCTGAGTTGTTTCACATCCTTGCTGTTGGAACTGAGCACCTTTGCCGAGTTTGACTAACTGCTCAATAGGTGTAAAATCTGGACTCATCTGTCCTTTATTAGATTATCACTCATGAACCTCCTTTATTTCTGATCCTCTCCACCTAGGCATCGCTCTGGTCCATATGTGAAACATGAAGATCTGGGGGAAGGGTTTTAAGAGTTTCACTCCTCTGGGTTTTAACCAGTTGGCCTCTTTGGAAACTACACTAGGACACATTTTACTGCCACAGATTTTGCAAATCCCCTCCATAATGTCAGTGCTGCTGTTGCAGGAATGTGAAATCTTGCTGGAAGCATCCACTGGCATTTTCTCTAAATGTCACCTGAGGTATTCACCACTCACTCTACTGAACCATGTTTTCTGACTGATATGTTTAACACTACTGGCACCTTATAGGTGGACCATGGCCCTAAGTACTATAGATATCGATTTCAGGTTCAGGGAGATATCTGTACAGTGTGTGATATTTCACAACATCAAACTTAGATTTTTTTTTTCCTTAAGAGGGTGTTGATTTAGTAAAATAGTCCTCATAATCTCATTGAAATTAAAATATGACAATGATAAGACATTAGCATTAATTAATATCAAAAGACTACAAATGAATACAGTGATCACATTTAGTGTTCTTTATTATTAATGTATATTTATACTGAAGACATCCAAACTGTGAAAGAGCACATATGGAATGATGTAGTAAACAAAGCCAGAACGTGTTTTCTATTTCAGATTGTCCAAAGTAACCACATTTAGCCTTTATGACAGCTTTGCACACTCGTGGCATTCTCTTAGAATCATGAGCTAGTCACCTTGAATAGTTTGGTTTGAGTGACTTGCCAATAGCGCTACTACAACTACTGTAAAAATCCATGACAAGAAACACTGAATTACTTGATGAGAAAAGACAGCTCATCATGTTAAGAAATGACGGTCAGTCAATCTGCAAAATCTCAAGAATGAGGGAGAATGTGTCCCCTCGTACAGACACCAAAACCATGGAACTGACGGAAAGCTGGATGGAGGACCCAAAAAGCATGACAGCAGACCAACAGCTATGTATATTAAATAGGCTTTATTCAAAAGACATTCACAAGAGTCACGGGGCTCCAGATACGGGGATGTCTGGTAGCTATGAACCAGCAACGCTACTCTAGCAGGGTCAGGTCTCAGAATGGGACTCTAGGGAACAGTATAGGTGAGCCAATGTGAGTAAGAACTTGGGTGTAGTAAATAGTACTCACAGGTGAAGCTGACTGGCTGTTGCAGCTGCAGGGGAATACCATGAAAGCAGGTAGCCACAGGAACATGAAGCTGGGAGCTGCAGATGAGTGGGCAGAGATAACTACTGTAGGAGACAGGTGAATTCATTTGAGCCAGGAATAAATGTGAGGGAAGAATAACTAATCAGTTAATGGGACTGAGAAATCCTGATCCGATATCGGTGATCCTAAATCCAGGCCAGAAATCCAAAATCCAAGAAGTCAATCCAAATGTTTAGCAGAGATCCAGAGACATACGTAAACCAACAGACAGTTCAAAGGTCACAATCACAAAATGGAGGCAGAGGTCGGGCAGAAACAGACTGAGGTCGGCAACAAACAGGCTTTCAAAATCGGAGGAATTGCTGGAATGAACTGCTCAAGGCGAATTACAATCTGGCACTGAGGGAGCGAGCAGAGCTGGTCACATAACAAAGGTAAATGAGGCACAGGTGGAAACAATGAAAGCTGATGAGGAGTGAAACATGTGTGAATGGGGAACACAGGAAGTCATAACAAAATAAAAGCCTGAAACAGGAAACACACCACAAACATGACAGGAATACTACAAAAAAAAAATAAAGAAGACCTGTGCTGCAGAAGAGAAATTTATTAGAATGATCAGAATCACAAACCAGCTCTTTACAACACCTTAGATAGCATTTCATTTCACATTCTAAATTCTTAAGATTTCTCAGATTGACTGACATTCATTGCTTGAAGCAATGATGGACTGACTTTTCTCTTTAAGCAAAGACATGCAGGCAAGAAATATCACAAATTAATTCTTGACAAGGCACACAAATCATTGTGGATGACTACCTTATGATTCTAATGAGAGAATGCAAAGTGAAGAGAAAGACTATCAAAGTGTCCCCACGTGTAGCCACTGTTTAATCCTCGGTTTCTATGACTCAGCCCTCCGCTCTAACAGCGTCCTGACCCCCCTAAGACTGGACTAGGGTCTTACCCACCGTACCAACCTAGGGAGATTCTACTTGGCCGAGTAAATGTGGAAACACTAGCCTGACGTCTCACCGCCGTTATTCCCAACCTCTGCCCTTGCTAACTCTGGTTACCAAAACTGCCAGAAAAACCCCAAAATATGCAACAGTAATGTTTCCAGCCCGGATTGGTTATGGCGGCTGTTTCCTTGGATTTGTGCACTTGGTACATGTCAGGTATAATATTTAAAGGCCTGGAAAATAAGCCCTAAGGACACATAAATCTAGTAGGTGGAACTATGGCTAATATATTTTTAGAACCTTTGATGTCATGCACACCTAGCATTTTACATTCATAAACTTGGTGTACCACATAGGGAATAATCAGAGAAAATGTAAATATACTTATGGTAGTTTTATTGTAGGCAATTTAGCAAAGCAAAGCATAAGCAGTAATTATTAATCAATACAAAACATAAAATTGATTATATATTTCTCTAAACTGTGATTTAAACCCTATCTCTGTCACCCCCATTCATCACATAACACACCCCAGATGTTTCCACTTATGAACAGTTCAGTCCTTCAAATCCAGTTAGAAAAGTCCCAAATGTTGCCTTGCTCAGTCCTCTCCAGGGTAAAAAGCAGAAAAATAAAAAGTAATCCACTTTGGATGGAAGTAAAAATCAGAAAAATAAAAGTAATCCATTTTTTGGAAGAGCGTAAAATTATCAAAAAGCAAATCAATATAATTTCCAAGAACGTCATCTTCAGCCTGAAAGAATCAGTCCTTTAAATGCTGGGTTCAGAAGCGAAAAAAGGGAAAAATGTGAATAATTCCCCTTTTACTTCTAAATCAGTCCAAGTATGGGAGAAGTCCAACCGGTTCCTGGAAAACAGCTATCCGGAGACTAATGTCTCAAAAGATGTTGAGATCCACATAAAAACATAATGAGTCTTTATGTCTTAGTCTGATGTTACTAGAACAGCCAGTCTCTATTCTCCATTTTGTTAGTTAGAGTTGCTGATTCTAATAAACCTCCAGCATTATCAAGAGAAAAGATTTTACAACTCCTCAGCCTAATCTACTGAACCTTTTCTTTGGGCTTAAAAAGGGCAGTTCAGAGCATAAAACCTCCCTACATGTTTCTTCTGAAATGCAGGCAAAATTCTCTCACTATAATCGCTCGTTGTGGGTTTTTATAAGAAACTTGTCATTTGGTGCCACTGGTGGTACTGTCTACCCAAAGGTATTCTTAATAAAGATGCTAATTGGGTAAGCTTTGGTAACATGTTCTGTATCACACTATGTACTGTACAGTACCAATGGTATTGGGTCTCTTATGTCACTGGATGTTCTCTAATGTTTAGGACAGATAGTCATGTGATTCAGCAGAGCAGATTTCTCTTGGATTCTATAGGTGATTGCTGATACAGTATGTATAGTGCATTTGGATATGTTTTACTGTTGCTTTAGATCAGGGGTGGGCAAATCCAGGCCTCAGGGGCCGGTGTCCTGCAGGTTTTCCAACTGCCTCTGCCCCGCCCACTGTATCTTCCAGCTTCTGACTGACTGAACACA
>JAQQAE010013227.1:0-12838 GCA_029823295.1 Pseudamia nigra | reverse complement strand
AAGACACCTGTGATGTTAATTAGAGGACACACCTTGGTTGAACGTGTCCTTATGGTCAAATTATTTTCAGTCTTTTCCAGGGGTGCCATCATTTTTGTCAAGGCCCGTTCTGTTTTTAAAATAATTCTGTTGAACTACAATTCAAAAGAATGTCTGATTTTAATTGGTTAATTTTCATCGTTTTTTTTTAATTTATTATTACTTTTGTCAGATCCAATTTATTTCTGTGTGGGTTTTTCTGTCATTTACAGAGGGTACCAATCATTTCATCCATGTCTGTAAGCATGAGCAAAACATTTGGGCCTGCCACAAGAATGGGCCTGATTATTTAGAATGCACTCCGAATATCCAGGAATGCACAAAGATTCTTCATTCCAATGGCATTCCAGTTCAGTCCGCCACAAACACTGGCAAAAATCATAACCTCATTGGCGGAGGTAGCGAATATTGCAATCCCTAATTTACTGAACTTATTGAAATGTAAAGGAAAAACAAGACTTTCAATTTGCAAGAGTGGAACATTAAAACTCTTTTCTGTCACATTACTTTTTCTGTTTGCCAACATTCACTTTGCTGCTTTGCATACATGAATCATATGACAAGAGGTATCCCTGCATCTGTCCCAGTGTGTTACTATAATTATACCTCCAGCAGCTCATTGAAGGTGGTAGCATACCACTGCTCATTGACTTGGAGACCCATTGAGAAGGAAATTGCTATCTCAAGTGAGGATGATAAGGAAACTGTAATTGGGTACCAGAGAGGGCAATTAGCTCCACTCTGAGGAAAAGCACAGACACACTGAGTCACTGGCATTTGTTCAAAGGTATCATTTATCTCCATATATATCAAAATGTGAAATATATATTTAAAACCACTTTGCATTATTAAAGTCATTTCAATCTCACATAATCAATAATTGGCACCAGTGCGTTATTTAGATGAAAAATTATCAGCTTCAAGCCGACACATAACGCCGTGGGATTTTCTCCCGTGCACTGCTCTTCCTGCATGGCCCTGTGAAGCGGGTGATAGTGGCAGGTGTTGCAGGGCTAAGGGACTGACTTCCTTCCTAATGTCAGTAGAACTGGTGATGTTTGCTGAAATATAGCAATGGAAACTCTGAAAAGAGTGGCTTGTTCTGTAATAGCACCGCCAAGGCAGAGATTAGGAACTGGGTGTCACTATGGCCCTTAGTAAAGAGAGCGAGAAAGTATGGGTTCAGCAGTCCATGACACATGAGCAAATAATTATCCAAATAATCTGAAATGAATAAACAAAATAGATTGAAATTTCTATCCCAGACTTGAAATAAAATAAAAATGTAGAAACTCAATGAAAATTGCAAGATAGAGGGCTATATGAAAAAAGCTGCAGGTGAAATCAGCTTTGTTTTTGTTTCCCCACATTTGCTCTGTGTTGTGGTTACTGTATGGAACATAAAAGGAATAAAAGTGAAGATGGCAGTAATGGATTAGCTCCATTTTTTACATTCAACTCTATAAATCATCTGCTTTCTCTTAGTAACCCAAACAAAGTCTACACTAAAGAAACTCCGTACGCACCTGAGAATCAAACCCGAAACCATAAACCATGCTGACACTCTAAATAAAAATAAAAAGTAATCAAAATTTCAATAACCATAGTGCTGGCAAAGGCTCTGCTGATTTAACCTTACTTCCCAATAAATCCCTCACTGGCTTTGTGCAAAAGTCAAATTCATGCTGATGCAATGAAATAAAACGAACCTGTAGACACAGTGTATTTGTACCCATTTAAATCACAGCGCGAATTATACAACCCTTCAGATTTCCTCATCCATTAAAAATGTCAAACCCCGCGGCTCTGTAAATGCACACAAAACAATACAGCTTAAACTCACACTGATACAAATCGATTTTATCCTCACATCATGAGATACAAGAAATTAAAAAGGAAGATTAATAACAATCTCAGACTCTTTTTAAGGCTGTTTTTGCATGAATACATTAAAAAGTGCTTTTATTTTAAGTATGCAAAAGCTGGAGCTGAAGGAAAAACAATCTGACACAGATAACGTTTGCTATTCAACTGATCAGATCTCAATGCATTTTGGCTTCAGCTTCAAATTTATTGTTGTTGTTCAAACCATCAGTCCCAACACTATAAACTTATGGATCAGGAAAATTAAATTAAAGAGCAAGTTAGCCACATACTGTATCTATATAATGCGAACTCTACATAATATTAACAGTATGCATAGGAACACTTTAAAGAAGACATATGAAAAGTAAAGCTTGCCGTATTTTTCTATATTCAAACAGATCAGGGGGCTGTAAAAATAATGTGAAAGTTATCAAAATGCACACTCAGGGAAGGAAAAAAAGCAGATAACTGGACCTTAAAATAAGGCAATTGAATTTCTGGTTATTTGTGACGTCACTGTCCTCCACGACTCAGCAGACACACAGGAACCACAAAAAACATGGTGGCATTATGGGGTAAGGTCTATATGATGGTATTCACGGCACAGACTGGAAAGGGTTCGGTCAGCAACAGCTCATTTACATTTAGTATTTGGATGTTTGTTGTCAGTACCTGGTTTATCCCCCTTACGGCGCAATAACTGCAGATAAACATGGGTGAATGTTGATCAGTTGTGCACATCAGCCTGCAGACATTTTAGCCCATTCAAAGTTTCAACTCGAAGATGTTGGTGGTTTTTACTTGTGGTCCATGCAAAATATTTCACTTGATTTTAAGCTGAGGACTTTGACTTGGCCATTTCAAAACATTAACTTTGTTCTTCTTTGGTAGAACAACTTGTGTACTTGGGATTACTATCTTTCTACATGTCTCTGAGACAGGCATCTTGACATTTTTTATTAGAATTCACTGATGAAATTAAAAAAAGAATTTATTGTTCCATCAGTGGTATCAAACTGTCATGGTCCAGACAGAGCAAAACAGGCCCAAACCAAAATACTGCCAAATTAAAATTGGTAAATGAAAAGCTATAATAATGTCATTTCATTTGTAATATTGAGTTCTCGTCATCTATTTTTAAGAGTTGTGTGAAGATCTGATGATGTTGTAGGTCATATTAAGGCCGAAATATAGAAAGTTCTAATATTTTCACAAACTTTCAAGCACCATATACAGTCCCATATAATCTGGAACAGGTAAATGAGCTATTCTGAATATATGTCATGCCAAAAAAAATAGTGCTGTACAAGACACATATTAATACAAAAAAGAAGTTGTGAAATCCCAAGTCCCCCATCCAACTTTGAAACTGACTGCAACTGTGACATTTTCCTTAAAGGTAAAAGCGTATTTGGAATCAGAATATGATATTTTCAACCTGACTGCATAGCTAATTAATATGCAAATTAAGTGGTGGGTGCCATGGCAACCTTCCACCTACCATGACTACTCATGTGCCAAATTTAGGTCCAGGGACTTTGGAGATACAGACTTGAATGTTTGGATGTACGTACAACGTTAAAACTAACCGTGACCTTGACAAGCATATTTGGAATCAGCAGAGTCAATAACTCTGGGGTGTATGGCATTTTTAACCTCACCACATAGCCAGAAATGCATGTACATCAAAGAGCAATCCTGACCCTACCGATCTCCAAGGTCAAAGTCAACGTTAAGGTCATTTGATGAGTGAGACATGTCCTGGAGTTTAATCTATCACATATTAAAATTTAGGGCCTCTATCTATTGTTGTTTTGGTACTATAGGTCAAAATAAGAATTTTTAAAGTACCTTATTAATCACCTAATGATTATGCAAATTAGGTGGTGGTTTCCATAGTAACCCTTCCTCCTACCCAGGCTACCCATGTGCCAAGTTTGGTTAGTTGGGTCCAGGGACTTTGAAGATATAGAGCCAAATGTTTGGATGGACACATAAGTGTGCATGAATATAGCTCTCTACTATATTCCACTTGCAATGGTAATAAAACATCTTTTTTCCTCTAGCCAGTAAAACAAAGAATGTTATAAGCACAATTATTATAACAAGACAAATATTTAGTATCAAAATTCTTTCTTGTTATTTTGTTTTGTAACTCTAATTCCACCCCTAGGTAAGTGTGAAAACCACTGATTTCATTTAAACATTAATGATTCTTTATAATAAACTGTCCAGACTAAAGCATTTTTCATCCAGGGAAAATATCAATATGAGGCAGATCAAAGACACGGGAAATGTCAGGATAGATTTACTTTTATTCTTGCCATTTTCCATCTTTTCCATCAATTTTACATTTGCTCAGTTCAATATAGTGTTGATTATTTATATTTATTTCCTGCAAATGAGAGACAAATTCGTAAAATCACACCTCCCCCAGCAGTAATCGATAAGTAATCCGCATGACATTAAATGCTTCAGTACAGAGTTTAAATTAACTGTGCTGCTGCTCCTCCAGGCATGTTTAAGCACCACTCCTCTTCTGCTAGCACTACAAAGAAATCAGGTAAAGTGAGCAGCACCTATTTTCTTTTGACTCTGCTTTGCTTGTCTCTGCCTTCACGGTGCTCAAGCTGAGGACCTAATTAGGAGACAACACAACACTGTCAGGAAAACACAAAGGCTCTCGCCAACACTGTCACTAAGGCAAAAATTCCACCTGCAAGTATGCTTGCCCATGCACGGCTTCTGGAAATGCACCTGCTTACCCTGACTGCTCTGTCTTGTCATATCCTTATACTTAGTATGTTGTTAGGGTTTCAGATGTTTACTGCTTCTAAAACACTGTGATTTGCATTGAATTTGAATAAAATCACACTTAAACAGACTCTCCTTGATTGATCTGTTGCTGCCGGTCAAAGTGGAAAGACCTGAAATGATCAGCTGAATAATCAGAGGATTAATCGGCAATTATCTTCATTATCAAAAAAACATTTGAGCAGTGTTTCAGCTCTACACTGCCAGCAACTTGTTACTTGCACAAATATCAGACATAAAGATCTCAGTGTAGAGTTGGTGGCAAATTTGCACATTAAGAGTATCTCTTCCTCTATACAGGTGTTTTGTGATTTTTGTATTTTGTCCACTAGTGGCCAGCAAGCAAGCCAACAAGGACACTTAGAGAGCTTGTCTTTGCCGATGATGCTGCCCTGCTTTTGGATGATATCTTGGAAGCTCTGCAACTGCAGGTGTGTGTGGAGGAAGAATGTAACAAAATCAGATTCACAGTCAACGATCAGAAAACAAAAATGACGACCTGCAATGTTCCCTTGACAGCTTTGCTACAGACAATAGACTGTAAGCAATTCGAGGTTATGACTGATTATAAGTACCTTGGCCCATGGATCAACTCAACTGCCCATGATATGAAGATCCATAGCACCCTAGCTTGGAAGGCCCCAAGTGATATGAGGAACCTTTTAAAATCCAGCATTTCACAAGATCTCAAGATCAAGTTCTTTCATGCAATGATGAAAACCATCCTATACGTATATGAAAGTGAGTGTTGGTCACTGTACGCTGCCTTAGATAAGTCCCTGAATGATACACAGAGATGCATGCTACACATCACGCTTAATGCCGGCAGGATCACCTCACCAATGAGAAGCTATACCGAGACCTCTCTTAGGATATTCCATGTGGCCTGGAGGAGACTCAGCCTAGCAGGGTACCACTATAGACACACAGAGCTCCGTAATCTGTGGGCACCACTACATAGCTCGTGAGGTTCTCCAAGCACATTTACTGACACCCTCAAGAGGGATGTTGGCGCAGCCATCACTACTGAGCTTACCAACTGCATAATGGATCATAAGATTGGGGCTTCAAAGCTTGCAGGTCTGCTGAAGCCACCCTAACTGTAGTAGAAGTAGTAGTAGTAGTCGTGGAAAAATTGATTCTTTGAGACAGACAAATAACAATGGGCAAGCTTGCTACATAACTGGACTGTGATCACCGTGCCATACAGACGATGGCAAAAGAATCGTGGTCAGATCAGAGAGTGTGTGCATTGTGCAAAGTGAGACCACAGAAATTCACAGTAATTTGAAGGTGAGAAAGGTGGAAGCCTTTCCAATGGCCTACATCACTCAATGGAACAGTATGCCCACTTTTGTATTATTCTTGATGCAACCCTCTGCACTGTATGCTATTTTATACAGTTGAGGTTAAAATTATTTACTAAATATGTCTATGATTTTTTTTTCTCAATTGCTGGTTAAAAGAGTTAGATTTTTTAGCGGAGCATTTTAAAGCATGGAGGTTTCATTTAGAAATAGTAAGCTCTTGTTTAGGAAAACAAAAATGAGCAGGGTCAATATTATTAACGAAGAACTGACCTTTTTCAAGCATAGCACAAACTACCACTCTTTGACTGAGCAATGGTCTAAGTGTATGAACCACAGACTGTATATATTAGTGCACAAAGTGATTGTGGCGTCATCCATTAGTTTAACTGAAGTTAAAACAGGATATTTGTCTGATATTCACTTCTGAAATAATTTGAAGCATCACTTGTTGAAGCATCATGTCAAAAACAAAAGAAAATGATGCTGATGTACATCAGGATTAGAATAGGTTATTTTGCTTTTTTTTACGTTCTCTATTTGATTTGACAGTGTTAGACATTTCAGAAAAATTTTACTCTACCATACTAGTATATGGTTTGCAATAATGATTACTTTGACAATTATTATCGTATAATACAAAAAAAAAAACAAAAAAGACTGGGTTGATCCTTGTTTTATATATCCTCAATTATAATCATATGCATCGTTGTCTGGATACAAAGCAGCTACATTGGTATACTAGATGCTGGTCTTTAGAAGAAAAAAAAAACAAAATAACACTGCATTAGATAACACTTCCAATCTATAAAGTGTGCATGATAGTGGAAGTTAAATTAGCATTTTAACTATTCTACAAGAGGAACTGTGGCAGAAAGAGAAGTTAATTAATGAGGGTAATGACTCATTGGGTACATTGCTGTTGTACCTTGTAGGAGTTCTGCTTCAGTAGCACCATGGAGTGTTGCTGACTGTGTCCGACACTGGTTTCTCTTTTGCTGAGGATTCAACAACCGTGGCAGAGATTGCTGTCAGACTCAGCCCAGATTTGCCTGGGCCACGTGCCTGATTGGCATGGCCGCCATGATGCAGCGTGCCAAGGAGCTGACGAGACTGTTGCCCAGTGGTGTGTCTTGCTCACGCTAATGTAATGATTTTCAGCTAATAAAGAGGCATCATTGTCACTGGGCAAATGAGTCAGTGATGCTGTCTTCCAGGTTTCAACCAGCTCCTGCATCTTAAAGCCAAATGATACTGAACTGCCAAACTAAAATTAAGCAGATGACCGCCTCTCCAGTCAGAGCTGCTGATTCACCCTTACTGGTGGTGATCTAACTTACAATCATTAATTAACATGGCTAAATCATGAATAGGACCAATTATCTCCTTTTATTCCAGTCTTCAACATGTGCACACCTCAGCTGAAAGGACCTTCTCTTTTCTGTTGTTTTCAGGGCAGGAAGCTGTGTCTGCTTTTCTTTGCTTCCGTTGTAGAGTAATTACAGACTTGATCAACATCCAGGACTAAAGAGCACTGTCTGACATTAGTGTTAATGGCCGCTAGCCTCCAGAGCATGCTAAACAGCTTCCTCTGATAGAAAGAAATTACTCACCTTCATGCCAATAAGAGAAATCGCTCACAAATAATGAGCACATACAGCTTAATATTTAAATTCAGATTAAGTGAACTGTAGTCTGAGTCTACTAAATGATTAAACAAGGTGATGAGGAAAAGTCATGTTTCCAAAGCTGATGTTTACCCACTACACTATAACCTACTGCATATGTACAGGCCACAGATGTTATATATGTACATACAGCAGGAATAATAATTTCCCAAACCATCATTCATGTATAATATCTTTTTCCTCACTTATGAAAAAGTACTGGCTAGCTTCAGTCATATATGCCACTATGAGCCATTGGTAATACTTCAACACATCTTCTCACTCATACACACATACATACATACATACATACAGGTACACAGGGCACCCGGAGCATGTCCTGTTGACAGCCTAAGTCCTGCCAACGTCCTAAATCTGAGTTATGGGACCTAACTTTGGTTTAAAAGTGCATTACAGTCAGTGGTACAATAGATATTATTTTTGATCCCTTTTGAATTATGCTATCATTTATACATTGTTGTCGATTAAAAAGATAATTTTGCAAAATAAGAAATTCACATTTTCTGACAAAGACAGTTACCTCTCAGTTAGCTTGATGTGATTATGCTCAGTGGACGTTTCTGGTCATGAAATATACTTCACTACACCAATACGGCTATGTCAGCAAATGTCACCTTATTCTTTGTGAATAAATTAGCAAGAGGTGAATTTCTTGACTTATGAAGTTGTCTTTTAAACTGACAAACATCACGTATGTAAAGGGTGGCAGAATTTAGTTGGCATCATAAAATTGTCTACTGCTGGCAATTGACTGTAATATTTTTCCAAACTTTAAAACTGTAAGGGGCACGACTTCGACACCCTGTAAACGCTTCCAACAAATGTGACAGTCATCATGGATATAGTTTTCTGTTTGGTATAAAAGCTACCTACTGAGGATTAGGGGGAAACAGTTGGAAACAACATGCACCAAAAACACACAGCATGAAAGGGGACACAGATGCTGCTATTCTTTGTGGAGGTCCCCTCCATCTGGTGTGGTGCCAAGTCAACCCTGCTTCCTCCTACTAAAGAATTGCAATGTCACCTGCCAAACAATGAACACGCTGCTTTGTGCAGGGTTTTGTTTACATTGGTTTTTGTACTCAGGTTCTTTAACATCTGCCCTAAGATACTGCTTGTGCTTTACCAGTCAGTGATTGACAGTGCACACTTTTATGCTGAGGTCTGCTGGGGATGCAGCATCAGACAGAAAGACACAAAATAGCAAACATGGAGAACATCATGGACAACTCAGACCACCCTCTTTATCCCATTCTGAGCAACTGCAAAGAAATGTCATCCTCGCTACCATCAGAATGTTCAGCACTGCAGCTGATCCCTAAAAGGGTCAGCTTCAGTAACTTTTTTTAATCTGCTGTGTTAATGATGTTTAGGGCAACATTAATATGACCACATACTGCTTCCTACCAATTTATTGCATTGACAGGGCTTTTATTGTGTAAGTCTGTTGCACTATACATTTCTGCAAATCACAGTTTAACTGGAAAATACTCAGACACACAACTGCCTGCAGTGACTTGAAAACTGATGTTTAGATCACTCATGTCATATGAGTGAGCTAGACAAAGGGAGTATTAAAATAGCTGCCTCGTATTGTTGAAGTAATCAAAACAGAAGCATAGAGTACAGTACATTATGTGTTTTAGCAGACACCAAAAATGTATCCGTATAGTTTCATCCAGCATGTTCACTCCTTCTCAGCTATTTGGCTCCTGGTTTTATTTGAGGTAATAAGATGTAGAGAACATCATAGAGACTGTCTGGTTTTTATGAAACCCAGTGTTTTCACAAAATAGTTTATTCAAGGTACTGAGCCAATATTCACATAGGATTCAATTCAAACACAACAACCTATTGTCTCACAGACACTGCAGAAGTGATATGTTTATGCCACAAACCTGCAGTCTCTTCTTTAAAGAGTAAAAGCTCTGATTTGGAGACCAGAGACAGTGTCGAGGATTACATTTTTTGTAATATATGACCTCTGTCACCAGTCCTTCATGTAATGTGCAAACCGCAACTCCAAGGTACCTCATTATGATACATATAGTCATGTTGTGTAAGAGTACTGCAATCTGAGGACTTTCAAAGTAGTGCTTAAAGGCCACTGAGGGAAACAGAAAAAAAAATCATGGTTGCTGTTAGTTCTTGGTTATAAAGAATGTGAGTTGACAGGGTTCAGTTACAAGGAATGGCTGTATTTTAGACAAATGTCTTTGGTTTGAAACTGACAACTATTCCACGTCATTCAACAGACTGGATGCTTAAACATAGAGCTGTTTTGAACATCTTTTGCTAGAGCACACATATCTAATTAATTTAATGAAGGCTGCTTTTAATAGACAGCATCATCTATCATTATATTGGTTTGTTCCAAGAGACTGATGTCTCCTTTCAATTCCATTGCTTAGTGCAGCGTTGTTCTTGAACCGACCCTAATTGCACATAAAGTAAATAAAGAATCAAAAAGGGCTTATGTTGCCTATAGTCAAAAGCTCCTTTTAATTTTTCAGCAGCAATCACAGCATCAGGGATTTGTGTCTCTTTTTCTGAATCCTTTATTCATCATGGTGGATTTAAATGGAAAGTGACTGCTTCTGATTTTTCAGATGGTATTTTAACCAACGTGTTTTACTTGACCGGTCGGCTCTTGTTAGACTGCCAAGATGCATCTATACAAGCCGGGGGTAGATGCTTCAGTGAATACCTATTCCCATCGCAAACCAATAACCCTGATTAAAAGGTCTTAGCGGAGAGGCATTAAGATAAATGATCAGGTAATGGTTAGAATCTCATCAGGTACAATTTACATTTTATTTCTTTGATAACACTAATCTTTTTGAGTTGGAAATGAATCAGCTGCTCATGATTCTCTGAACTGCTTTGCCATCTGACATCATCCACATGCACATGCAGATATAAAAGAGAGGCGTAGACTGTGTAAATATCCTCTCTAAATGCATCAAAGTATAAATTAACAGCGTGATGAATAATTAATCATCAACTGCCAGGGTGATGAATTATCGCAAAATTACAACCCACCCCATCACTTGTCAGTCTTCCCCATGCTTATCCTCAAGGATCCTATCTTTACAGCAGCGTCAGAGAGAAGCCATTTGTTCCACCTATTTTCAGTCTGTCTCCACATACACAGACTGCACATACACACTAATATGAAATCAGGAGACCAGCAATCTGTGCACAGGTCTGTTTTCCCCAGGGGGGATGCTGCAGTTCTCCACTGAGCCCTCTATGATAATGTTCAGGTCCTGTGGGGCTTTGCTACGCTCTCCCTCTACTATTATTATTCACCCTGCTACAGTCCATCTTCCTGCTCCTTTCCTCCGCGTGCAACCGTCTGCCTCGGTGTCTCATCATACACCTCCCACTGTATTTGGCTTTGCTGACTGAGCTACAGCCTTCACTTTGTTTCAGTGACACTGGAGGGTGCTTGCTCCCACACTGCTAAGAAGAAAAAAGAGGCACTTGAGAAGCCTAATGTTCCCCCTATATTAATATTGATACAATATCTTAAACCCTCAGCTGTGTAGAAGAGGACATTAACCCCGCTAATTAATACATCTATTGCAAACATTTCTACTTCACCATACTTCATCTTCGTATAAGCTGTATTAAAATAAAACTCTAAATGATTACCTTCGCTTGAAGAATGTCACTTCTATCTGCACTGCAGGCTTTGCAAAAAAAAGCCACTAAAGTCAGTAAAGTCATTTTCTTAACATGACGGTTTGTGCAGTCAAACTATCTAGTGACTCTTTTGATGCTTTTTATCTGTTACAGTGGTTGGAAATTGCAGTGAACAACAATTGAAGTTGTGTGAAGTGCTTACTCAAAGTCAGTACAGTACTCAGTATAGATTCACTAGTGAACCAACTACGGATTTTGGACCACAAGTTATCGTCCAAAGATTGGACTGGTGAGCGGGAACAGAGCCAGTAGTGTTTTGAGGAATGCGTAAGACCCGATGAGTGCCGTTTTTGCTCTTTGGAGCAAGTAAAAGAGATGTAGGATGTGGGAGATTTACAGCCCTATTTTGGATGTCTGTGATGTAAAGTCTGAAGTGCATTGGAGGGGTGTGTGGCCAGATGGGGTTCATTATCTTGTCAGGGTGACAGCGCGCCAGAAGGTTGAGTGTATCTATTTAATTATAGGGTGAGAGTGTTTTTGCATAATATACAACAAACCAATCAGTTGTGCATTCCATTCCCTTTAATACTCATCAGCATGATGGTATTCTGTCTTTGTCATCATTAAATAAGACAACATGGGCCACATGGTGGTGCAGTGGGTCGCACTTGTGCCTCACTGCTAGAAGGTCCTGGGTTCAATCCCAACACTTCCCTTTTGTGTGGAGTTTACATGTTCTCCCTGTGTGGGTTCTCTCCAGGTACTCCAGCTTCCTCCCACAATCAACAATATGCACTAGGGGAATGTATAGTCATGAGGTCTTGGCCTCAAGTTGTAGTTATGAAGCACCTAGAGATAATCGGCAATTATGATTGGCGCTATACAAATTGAATTGTCCCAGTTCCATATGCTCTCATCCTTTTCTGCCTGTTAGTTGTTTGACCCATAAGGTACTCCATTTTCCTACAGTATGTGGTTTAAGAATAGGTATAAGTAAATACAGCAACAAATAGTTGAGTGACTCAGAGAACTATATAATTTTTTTTTAATTACATAAAATTGGGTGCTGAATACTTTGTCTGTCTTTGATGCAGCTGTGTGTGCTGGTCAGTGGATACCATCTCTGCTCCTAATGGACTGGATCACTTCACCATACCAGACATACACCTGTACTGACTGTGTGTTTGAGTGTTTGTGGTCAAATGCAGACTGTATTCCTCCATCATATAAGGTGGTGATTTTCAGTTTGATCGCTGTCTGCATACAGATACAACATGAAAGCAGGCATATACATTTTCCTTCTTATTATTATTTTTTAATATGCGGAAATATGCACAAACCATGTTTTAAGGAATAACACAGATTGTATGTATGCATCATATTAAATATAGTACATTAATCAATCAATCAAACTTTATTTATATAGCACCAATCATAATCGCCGATTATCTCTAGGCGCTTTACAATTCAAGG
>JAQQAE010013226.1:0-12838 GCA_029823295.1 Pseudamia nigra | reverse complement strand
CCCCCTAGTGCATGTTTTTGGTTGTGGGAGGAAGCCGGAGAACCCAGAGAGAACCCACACAGACACGGGGAGAACATACAAACTAATCAAAATAATCAACATGACAAAATAATATGAGCAATAATGAACAGAAATGACAAAAATTAACAAAATTAACAAAGAAAATGAAGAAAACTGAACAAAACACTCAAATAAGTCATCAAATTGACTTATGTACAAATTCACAAAATAAGCAGAAAGGACAGAAATAATCAAGTAAATCAACGAATATGAACAGAAAAATCACAGAAGTGATTTAAAAGACAAGAAGGAAACACAAAATAAGTATCAAAATTAGTAAAAGCGAACAAATTAACGAATGACATTGGATAAAAAATAAGTAAAAAAATAACAAAATAAGCAACAAAATCAACCAAAAACAAACAAACAAAAAAAAAAAATCAGGGAAATAAACAAAACAACCCAAATATATTTTTGAAGGCAATATGTTAGGAAATAATAAACTCCATTTTATGAAGCTACTCACTACTTGAGTAGTTTTTTACTCTTACTCAAGTGCTGTATTTTCCGGGTGATATGTCGCGTATGTTAGTCGCACAAGCCAAACAATGCATAATGAAGAAGAAAAAAATGTGTATTAGTCACTGCAGAACAGGTCGCATGTGTTCGGGGAACATGCGTCAGGCGCGTGGCCAGAAGGGAGAGCTCGCGGCTCGCCTCCTCTAGTGGCTGTCAGTGTGTCAAACACTCTATAGTCGAATTTATTCAAAATAAAACTTGCTCCGATGTATTTGTTGCTCCCCTTGCCAGACTATGCAAAAAAACGCGACTTTTAATCCGAAAAATATAGTACTTGTTTTTATGAGTACTTCTATTTCTTGACTCATTACTTAGTGCTTTTACTTGAGTATTGTTTGTATTTACTCTACTCGTCTTTGCTGTGCAGAGAGTAATGAAGGTGAACAGTTGTGGACCTCTTTAAATTTCTCATTGCAAACAGTGCAGTCAGACCCAATCAATATGTTCATTTGGATCTCAGCAGAAATAATCAGCTGTATTTTCCTTAGTGACATCAGCTGCAGCCGACTGACCAGCCTTATCTGATTACTAATGGTGTCTAATCGTAACTGTGATTCTGTTTTTCCATCACACTTGACAACAGTTCATACACTTCACAAGGCTTGACTCATTTGACATATTTTGCTTTTGCTGTACCCGTCTCAGTTTCATCCTCCACTGTTCACTCGTCTCCACTTTTAGTGTTTGCCAGTTTGAACCTGGATGCTTTATTTTCTGTCTCCTCTTCGTCTGCTCACCTCCCTGTGACCTCCCTGTGCTTCTGGTTTCAGAAGGTAAGACAATAGCACAGTGCTCGAGGTCACACAGGAGCCACAACTAACCTGCTTAAAGATACCTGCAAAGGTTTGAACTGTGCTGTAACTCTGGGGTCGTTCAGTGGGCAACAACCACAGACTGAAGTAGTGGCCAATAGATGATGCTCCAAAAAGATGTGGCTTCCATAGATTAAGCTGCTCTCTACAGGACATTTGCTTAATTGGGATTCTCTAATAAATGCACTGATGCTCATCTCTAAATTATTGCTTGAGTAATAAGACTGAAGGACTAACAGGCTTTGACATCTGTTTTACATTGGATTGGCAAAAAGGCCATGTGCCCTTTTGGGAGAAAACAGATGGCTGCTTCCATGGCACTGTAAAGCAAATAATAACACAAAACAAATGCAAAAGAAAGGCACCAGAATTAAATTAGCCTCTAATTCCCCCCCAAAACATGTACATTTCCTATGTGTCTGTTATCTGCATCTGAATTCACAAGAACTGACAGATACATCACATATGGAGTATCATGGTACCAGTATATCTAGCATGTTATATTGTAGACATGTATATGTGTATGAAGTCTATATGGTGTCTATGAATTTAGACAAGCCTTTAATTCTGTTTTCTGTCAGATTCCTTGAACGTGCCACTTCATCCCTGAAGCAAAGAGTGTCTATGTTGCAGTTTTGATGGATGGGACAGTTCCAGGCTGCCATTATAAATAAGAATGTGTTTTTAATAAGTTGCCAGGTGAAATAAAGGTCAAATAAAAGAAACAAAGGTAAAACAAAATACAGCAGAAAATTGCATTGCATTATTATTGCATTGCAGTCATTGGTCAGCAGTGCATAATTCTCTTGTCTCGACTTATTTCTGACACCGTTTGATGTCTTTGAAAGATGATCTTACAAGTTTGAGTGGTTTGTGATTAAACTGTTGAGATATAAGACTGAAAGTATGTTATTATAAAGACTACAAACAGGAAGTGATGTACTTGACATCATCACAACTCTCCATTGTATGTTTGAAGCTGTTGAAGAGTCTTTGCAGCTCAGTATGAGGAGACCTGATATGATTTTCACCTCTTTCTCTATTTTATTCCCAAAGAGCTAAAATTTGCTGACACAGCAACCACTTGGTGTAGTGATGTACATCAGGCCACTATAAATCACACAAAACTAAGTGATATTTTATTATTTGTGTGAGAAACTATGACTTTCTTGATTTGTAAAATTGTCTTATAAGTTGGCAAACATTATATGTTCTAGTGATGGCATAATTCAGTCAGGATCAGAAAAAATTATCTGCTGCTCGCCAGTGACTATAATGTAATTTTTCTCTGAAGTTAGGTCCCATTACCCAGAAGAGAGGCAGAAGGAAGTGGGCTTCTTTCCCCCTCTGGGATCTACCTTTAGAAAAAAATCTGCATTACACTAAATTGGTACAAAACATAGTTTTTTGATCCCATTTAAATCACACCATCATTTAGACAGGGTTATTTTGGGCTTAAATGACAGGCAGGATTGACAACTCTCTCTTGTGCTGAGTGACACTTTTTATGTTTCTGATTATTTAAAAAATGTTACTTCTGACAGATAATTTGACCACAGTATAAGTTTTTAATAAGTCTGACTATGTTTATCCTTTTGCGGAGTCAGTATTGATCCCTTCCTCCTCACCTCTGACCTTTTGTCCACGTATGGTCACTTCTGGCTCCACATAGTAATGGCCAAAATATAACCTCAAAGGTTTAAAATTTATCTCACCACTTTTATAACCAGACAATAGCTTCTTTTCATAGTATCTCTGCAGGACTAAACAGTACTGCAGTAAAAGTACACTGTCCCCTCTGCCCGCCTCAGTACCATGGGGAGCAGAGCTTTCAGCCCCTCTGCTCCCCAACCTTGGAACTTACTCCCACCAGACATCTGCAACACTGGCTCTCTTCCTTACTTCAAATCCAGACTCAAAACACATCTATTCAAAAGAGCATATTCCTTGTAATCGCACTGCTTTACTTTTTTTCTGTATGTAGCTTTTATCTGTTGTTTTAAAGTGAATTCATCTATGTAAAGCGTCCTTGAGTGTTTAGAGAGGCGCTTATAAATAAAATGTATTATTATTTTCTTATTTTATTGTGGTGGTCTATGAACTCTTTTGTTGCTCCACCAAGAATTTGTGCACAATATCTGTGTACTCCAGGACATCACTTTTTACTAACCACAGTATATAATCTGTTTTTCATGATCTACAACAGGATTTTTTTTACCAGCCCATTGAAAAAAGTGCTTTACCAGCAAGCCCCGAGGATACTATCTTAAATCTCCTCCCCACCATCATGCTATGTCTCAAAGCGGATCACCCACTGCTCATTCCCAGCTGACAGTGGGCTGTTGATTTACGGTCAGAGGTCCACCTCTGCACCTTTCCAGACAAGCTCTGGCTCAGAGCAGCTGTGTTGTAGCAGCTTTCAATTGCAAGGGTCCGATAAGTCTTAAGGCTTTTAACATAATCAGTTTGTTCTTATTATCAGGTTGTTGTTCCTCTGTCACAGGGGCCTGCAGCCCAGCTGTCTTACAGCAGCGCTCTCCAGTGGCTCTGAAATACTATCCAAATGTGAAAATATGTGGCCGGTGACTCAAGTAAAATATGGGTTATTTGCTACATGATGTGACCAACTGAGACCTGAAGAAGCCACTTGGATGAGTGGTGAAACATCTTCAAGAAAACATATCAGTCAAGAAGCTGAAGGAAAACCTACAGAATGCTACATTATGTTTTCCAGGAAGTTTACACTTGGAATATAAACCTTTTTTTGACATTTTAGCAGCACATGTAGGTATATTTTTCCCCAAAATACAAATAGCACATTTTTTGGCATTGTGTCTGTCAGTGAAGATAAGAAAAATGTCAAAAACTGGTTATTGTTATTGTATTATTACCCTGCACACTGGCAAAGCGGTGAGCACAGTTTTGTTTTAACTCATGTGCATGTCTGTGTGTGAGGTTTTGAGGTTTTGTGTGTGTTCACAGTATAACTCAAGAACACCTGGATGGATTTTCACCAAACGTGGTGGGACTATCACTTGGATGGATATCTCAATGTTAGTTTGTTTCAGGGGTCAGAGTTCAAGATCAAGGTGTGTATCTGTGTATGCATGTGTGTGTCCACAGGATAATGCAAGAAAGCCAGGATGGATGTTCACCAAACTTGTTGTGAATATTACTCAGGTGGATATCTCAAAGTGATTCACTTCTTTGGTGGATTGGTCATGGTCGCGGTCAAGGTCACCCAAGTTATCATGAAAAACACATTTTCCATGATATCTCATCAACTATCCATGCTGCAGAAGTGATCTTGGACTCAAAACAAACCAGAATATTATGAAGTCATGTCAAAGTCAATATGACTTCATATTCACAATGAATTTTTGATGATATCTGAGCAACCTAAAGGGCTACACTCTTGGATTTACTTTTAGCAGTTTTAGTGAGTGCAGAATTTAAGAAGATCATGAAGTTTATCATTATACTGAAATGCATTTCTGCGCAGATTCAGTGTGTGTGTTAAATACTTCTGTAAGGTTGTCAACAAAATAAAGACTGTTAATCTGAAATGTTGGGAAATTCTATGAGAGAGGATGCCGCTGCTGAAACTGACAAATTATGCTAAAGTAGATGTCCAAATGTAGTGTGTGGAGCGCCTTCAAAAATGAAACAACAGCACCGTGCGGTGCAAACTCCACTCATTTAAGCTAGTTTATCATAAACCTACCTCAGCCGTCACTAGGTAAGATAAATGCTTACCTAGTAAATAAATGCTTATAAATGCTTATAAATGCTCATGCCTATTTCTTATCTCCATCCTTTCAAATTAAAAGCCCTCTGCAGGGCTGTGGCCACTCTGAAGAAAACGCCTACTTCAAACACAGCACTCCAGGGCTTTACCTATTGACTTTGATGACGTAAAGGGTACAGAAAGCCCATTAAGTTAAGTGTTTGTCATAATGTCATTTCAGGCATGCTGTTTGGCTTCCTTGACAACATAATCCAGTGTAATAGGCTTAAATGACACATGGGGGAAAAGTGCTTGTCAAAAATTGTAACAATGATAATAAACAGTAACAGTCTAAAGGGATAAAGTTTATAAAATGTGTTTCAGGTTTGTGTGTGTGAGGACATCATGTGTGGCACTTGACTTTATGTGTCTAAATTTGTGTGTTTAAGTGTGTCTGATAATGAATGTGATAATAAAATGATGTGGCTGAGCACATAATTGCACCTCCCCCGGCCACTCAAGCTGGATTATTGCAATGAGTCACATCCAATTGCAATTTACATGCAGATATCAACTTGTCAGGGGTTTATCATATTCAGTAAAAGGGGGTGGGACGGTGGAGGGAGCAGGGGGAGTAGGTGAAATCTACAATCACTGTCACCCTTAAAAACATCAATTTCTATCTTTTCTGCATACATTTATAAACTGAGCCAAAAAAAATCAGGATAATTCAAAAACTGGGGGCGTGGGGGGGTACAGATGTGAAGAAGACCCTTGCGAAGATTAAGGGGTAGAATGGATGTTTTTGTCTGTTAGTTTATTTATCTATTTGTTTGTTCACAACATATCTTGAAACGTTATGACTGGATTTGGATGAAATTTTCAGGACAGATTAGAATAGACACAAGGACTAATTAAATAGTCCTTGTGTCTATTCTAGGAATGATGTGGATCATCGTCTGGAACCAGAAGATTTATAAAGGATTCTTCACCATTGTGAGAAAGGGACAAATTCAACATTTGTCCTTGTAACACCACAAATAACATCCAGAAAATGCAGACAAAACATAGGATAACACCATCATAGATTCTCTCAAACCACAAAATTTGATCCAGATGTGGGTAATATTCTGGGTGTAGTGATCCAGAATACTTATACTTACAAGTGTTGAGGAAATACAGCTACTGTAAGATAGAAAATAAAGCTATAGACATGAAACTGATACCAAAGTGTAGTGGAAAGTCTGCTGATTCAGTAATGTGCCCATGGATTTAATGTATCTTCAACATTTATGGAGCTAGATCTGGACGAAAAACACCATTCTGGAAATATTATTTAATTGAATAAGTATTGACGTAATAATCATATGTACGTGATTCCAAATGCTAATGGTAGGTAAATGCTAATGGTAACAATACTACTTTTGGATGAAATAACTTTATGGGAGAAATGAGCATAGGTGTAAATGATAATGGTAGGTTTGCACTATGAAGAGAAACTGAATAATTGCTACAGGCAATGCAACAAAGAAACTGTCTATTAATTCTAGTGTATTTCAGACCAAACACCATCACTGAGCAATTAGAAACAAGAATTTAGCAAATCGACACTGGAGACTCTCCTTGGTCTTTGTGGTGTGTTTTCTCTTTTTAATGTCGCACTACGTGCTTCAAATATCCCCATGAATTAAACGACAAGCCAGACTCACAGTTGACACACGCACCTCATTTCCATTTTCCACCTGCTCAATTTCTACCTGCCTCACTCAGCACGACAAGACTTGGCAGATTCCGTTCTTCCAGCCCCCCCTTTGTCCTGCCTCTCCTCTTCCTCACTCACTCAGGCACACACACTTTAGAACTGTCAAGCTGCATTATGGCCTGAGCCATGGACAGAAATGGGGAAATGGATTAGGTCCAACACAGGAAGGTGGGGAAAAAAGAATCAGGATCCTGCTGTTCGTATCTATAAATGTCAGCAGAGGAAATAAGAAATGATGATAACTTTGATAATAAAATAGTTGAGATCATTCTCCAAAACTTCACAACGTGTAAACAAAGGGAAGATATACTGAAAATATAGCTCTTCCTGCTTTGTGCCGTACAACAGAATCCAAAAGAAAAATTTGAAAGCAATATTTTTGAAGGAGAGAAAGGGTGGTGATGTTTTAAAGGCTGCTATTATTTCATTTCAGAGAGCTCTATTTTTCTTCCAGCATCTCAGATTTAATGGTTCTTGTTTGCCTAATAAAGCTTTTGTTTGCTTGTGTATGTACATGTTTACAGGAATAAATGGGTTTTGCATCCAGCTATCTATTTCATTCTCCATCTTTAGTTTTTATGCTAATGCACTTGTAATTGTGCAGTTTGTGCTGATGCATGGGTGCACTAAAAATAAAGTCAATACCTGCTTAACAAGCTTGTCATTCAGTACAAAAAGCTGACCTCTGATTAATTTGTAGCATTGCTTGGAGTCGTTTCACACTACTTACTTTCATAAATGCAACTCAGCCAAGGAGAAAATGGAAAATTAATGGAAAATGAATTTGCCTGTGTATGTAGGTGTGTGTACAGTGTGTGTACTTAAGCCTCCATAATGAATCACTGTTGGCATGTGCTGCTAGTAGTCAAGTGAAAACTGTCAAGGTTTAGTGGAAGTAAGGTTATTACAGTAAATACATGAAACATATCTTATGAATGTATGTGTCACGGGCTTTATTAGTCTCCAGTGAGGTGAAATGATGATTGTTTGGCTATCTCTCCATCTTTCAGCCCTAACATGCAAAGTACTGCACTGATTTCATGGAAGTCAGTGCAAAGTTGGTTATGACATGGGCTGAAAATAAACCCTGAAGTTTTTGAGAAGATTCATAAAAAATGGTGTAGGCTAGAATTACATCACTTCCTTATCTGAACACTTACCTGGACAGTATTTCAAGGGAACTTTTTTTTAAACAATATATCAACAAAGTGTTTACAAAGGTGCAGAATTAATGTCTTTATATTCTTGAAAAATATATATATTATATTTTATAATATATATATATTAATGTATATAATATATTTTAATTAAAAATACTTTAAAAAATGTTTTCGAGTCCAGAACAATCCTAATATTTACATTGGAGCAGGTGGATGATAGATCTACAGCTGGCCAGCAAGGATGTCACAGCCAATAGCATCTCTTGGTTGAATCCTCCAGATAAATCACTAAGTCTGAAGGAAAATGTTCATTCTGTTATTTTGCTCAAATACAACACAGTAAACATCGGAGCATGATCTGAATAAATATCTACTACAAGAGCTGAAAAGCCATGCAGAGCCCACCTATTTTCTTCTGGATGAGCATAGGTACTCTAAGCTAACTAGCATTTGCATAGCATGCTCTGCAACCTGTGCAATATTTCAGTGGTTTAAGAGTGAGTGTGACACCTACTGATCTAATCTTGACTCTATCACCTTTAACATAATTTTTATTTGTGCAGCCTGTAGCCGTGTCCCAATTTAAGGGTTGCAGCCGACATCGGCTGCAAAGACTGTAGCCCACGTCGGCTGCGCATAGGCCACACCTAACAGTCGTTAAATGGGACAGTCTAGCCCACGGAGGCTGGCAATTTGCATAAATCAGCACTGCTGTTCTTACCCTTGCGTAATGATGTGGGCACCTGTTGCCGACCAGCTGCTGCTTTGAGATGGAGGATTTTTCACTCATGTTTGTGGTTATTTCACTTATTAATTTAATTCATGAATTGGAAATGCTGTATCTCATTTACCGTAATTTTGTATTCTTCATAGCTCCCTGATTTGGCAGGACTTCTGTCTGTCATGGGCGCACTGCATTATGGAATATGATGGGTCGCGCAGGATGCATCAGTTGTGTCCTACGTCTTCTGCCCGCTGAAGGCTGCATTTGTCAGCCGTATATGAAGGAGCCGTCGAAATGGGACAGCCTTCACGCTCAGCTATGACGTCAACGGCCGAAAAATGCGGCCGACGTCAGCTGCAGCCCCTGAATTGGGACACAGCTTGTATGTGTCTATTAAAGATGTCTGTAAGGGTGGTGGCAAAAAAAAGAATACTGATTTCATCTTCAGTAATTTTTTTGGCCATAGGTCTGGTGTCAAGGTCACTGCAACCTCATATGTGTCTATTCTTATGAATGTCATGCAGTGTCTTTTCGCTTGAGGGAATTTCCTCCAATTTAGCTCAAATGTTCACTTAACTGAAGGATGCTTCAGTTTAGGAGGCCAAAGGTCAAAGTCGCTGAGACCTCACAAAATTTTCTTGGTCATAATTTCTAGTAATTAGAACTACATGGACAGATAATGAGGCAAGGATAGTGGACACATCTGAACTGTTTTTGTTCTCCTTTTGTGAACACAGCCATATTACCAGTCATAAACACAGACAAACCTTCATCACAAAGGGGATGCTGTTTTTGCGTTGGTAACCGCAAGTGTCCACATTCAACATACTGTTAAAATAATTTTTTTATAGGAGCTTGACGTTTATATCAAGTCTGTTGTAAAATAAAAGCTGTAAAAATATGAAATCCTTAAACAAGAAAACAGGAAATTTATCATTTGTAGCATAACTTGTAAGTCATACACAAATAAGTGAGTAAGTGCATTACTCCCATCTCCATTATGGTTCTAATTTTTTTAATTAAAATGGCAAATTTTTAAAACATTATAAATCACAACAATCATAATCAAGTTCAAATTAAACCTGCCCCCATGAACACCTGACCAATACTCCTGATGTTTAGTTTAGTTTATTTCAGACACAAACAAATACAAAACACAGGAAAATAAAAACGAGGTATGGGACTTTTAAGTGTCAGAGTAAAGGCAAATGCTGAAATTCTGTATTTAACTGGAAGAATCACATCCTTGTAAGTTGGCATGTTGTTGTGTTATTCTACTCCTCTGTACTTTGTACTTTGTACTCTCTTGGATAAGACAAAAAAAAGAATTACAGGAGAGTAAAAGTAAGGTGCTGACCTAGACCACCTGCTGCGATGACCCTTCCTCCCAGGCATCCTGCCACAAAGTCCGCCCTCTTCTCTCTCATCCTGGACATTCGGCTGGGCTTGATCCAAATACCTGTCAGAGGTGAGAAGAGGCACGATACCATCACTCATCAGGTCAGTTGGCTGAGACTGAAACCTCTCATTGGCAAAGCATTTAACTGTGTACAAAGTAAAGAGCTCAAGGGCAGAAGCATTTCCCCACTCAAATAAAGCAGGTGGACTCTACAAAGGCAGGAAGAGGCTTAGAGGAGGTCAAACCAGAAGATAAGAAAATACAAAAGCAAGCAAAAAAAACCTGATTCAGAACAAGTCTCACTCTTTTTTCCTCTTTCTTTAGCTTTAAACTCACTTCACCAGAGCAGATTTAAATTCTATTTTTGGAACAGAGTGCCTTATCCCTTTCCTCATCCCAGCCCCAAACACAGGCCATGAGCAAATTGAGTGTATATAATGAATTCCCTCCACGTGGTGCTTGTCTTGCATTACTTGATAGAGTCAGGAGTTCAACAAATCCACAGGACCCCAGAGCCAAGTAGTTATTCCACCATATTCCAAGAGGAGTGGGTTGACATTAGGTCCATTACTTTAAAAAAGCCCATTTATTCTTAAATATGTACAATTTCTTCAATCACAGAGAGTTTTACTTAGTTTTGCTGTGTTCCCCCACAACAGATAATGTGTGCTCACTTTAAATATTCAATATATAAGATGTAGTGAACCCTAGTGGTGGATTTTAAAGTGCAACCATCAGAAAACCCCTCACCATACCCTCCCCTGAGGTGGAAAGACTCTTGTACGTATGAATGTGTTAATGTACCTGTGTTGAGGCATAGACCCCATCTATGCCATTCATCCATTAATTATTGTGTGAGCTTTCTCCCTCAGCAATCTGCAAAAGGCCTTTGACCCACATGCACTGACCTCAGAGACAGAAAAGGCCGACGAGGCTCCATCAGCCCGAGTCACACCTGCACAGTCAGTCACAACAGGACACAGTCATAACATAGACACACATTTCACCCAAAGCTCTTTTTCAAAGTTTTGCCACGACACCTGAATGATGGATGCCACCCGAAATTAAATGGAAAAAAGAAGACAACTCCATCAGGTCATTAAACACCAATGAAAACATCATCATGAATACAATATTATATTCTATTTCATGGACTTTATCTTTAAGTTGTGCACCTACTAGCACGGTCTGCGACATTACAAATTAAAAACACCACTACAGACGTATATTAGGGAATAGACAATGCTCAATGAGCAAAGTTTGTGTTTTACTGTGTTATGGAGACACAAAAGTGAAAAGTCAGGTTTCTTGCTCTTTGGAGACACACACACAGCGGCTTTTCATTTAATTTACCTTAAACAAGCAATTTTGATTTATGTGTTTTTGTGATGTCACAAATACATAGTCACTGTCCTCATGCAGTCCTCCAGGACCACTAGAGCCGTCAGAACCTCCAGGAGCATCCTGGACATTTACAGGGTGTCCATGGCACAGACACAAAAAGGGTGTGGTCAGCGGTCACTTGTTTGCATGTAAACCAGTGGGTGAGAATGTTACAGCCAGCCTAGTGGGTACTGTGCGTAACATATATTATAATGAGACTTTGCTCTTTCCCGCTCCCAAGGAGGACTAGTGCTCGTGTTAAGTGCAGTCCAGATAGTAAATTTATTTAACAAAATGGTAAATACAATGTCAGAATGAGCACAGCCAAAATAACAAACAGAACACCCCTTTACCCCCACAACTAAATGACCTAACAGAACTAAAATACTAAAATAGGAAACAAAATGCAGGCTTCTTACCTGACCAGTGCACAAATAAAACAGCTTGTCACCCCTACCACCGCCAGGACTGCTGAATTTAGAATGTGATTATGTCCAAAATATATATTTACAGAATTATTTACAAAATCAATCATACGAAGTCCAATATGAAAATACAAAATGCAGAATCCAAAGCCAATCCAAGTCTAAACCAAAACACAGTCAAATTAATTACAAAGCACAGGTTGGAAACAGAAAAAGTCAAGCCTGACGCTGTGATCTGATGAGGCCATTTTATATTCAATTCTCACGCCATTCTCTCCACACATCCGCTTCCTGGAAACATACAGAGACAAGTGAAACGCACTGCATAGAAAACACACATTATTAGACTCATGAACAGGGCGTCATAACAGAGGAGCAGGTCTGTGCAATCATGCCAATGCAGAAACAATTTACTAAGCTGAAAAAGTACCAGCAGTTGTAATCTATACATTTTCAAAAGAGGGAAGGAAAGGAAAGATAAGGAAAGGAGAAATGAGAAGTGGAGAAAAAGGAAAGGAAAGGAGGCAGAGGCCCCTACAGTTATTTTAATCTTTCTAGAAATACTACATTAAATGTAAATTAAGTATACCAAGTAATACTAAGTAATTTTTGTTATGATTCACCATAGACTCCAACATTCTGTTTTGATTTTTCGGTTTTTTAGAAAAGTTTGTTTTTTAAAATGTTTGCTTGGTTATGACAATATTAAGGCAAATGGTCCAGCAAATGCTTGCTATACTGGACTTTCAATCAATCTATCAATCAATCTTCCTCCTGCCGGATCCGCTGCGACTAGACAATGCGCACCACCACGTACAGGGGGACAAAGACCATCTTGACAGACAACCATTCACACTCACATTCATG
>JAQQAE010013225.1:0-12840 GCA_029823295.1 Pseudamia nigra | reverse complement strand
CAGCAAAAAGTGTACATGCAGGTTATGCTGTTATATCGTCCCGACCAATGTTGAGACCAAACCTACGCCCTTGCCTGTATGTGATGTCACCACAGCCTCGTCTGTCTAGAGCTGCTGAAGAATCTCAACTGCTCAACATGAACAAACCTGGAATAATTTTTACTACTGGATTCTCCAAGAACAAGATTAAATTTGTGGAGGTAGCAGACATTTTTGTACAGTGAAGTGAATCACACAAAACAGGAAATTAAGTCTCCCAATGGATATTTTAGAATTTCTGTGAGAAACTGAAACTATCTTGACCTCTAAAACTTTTAAATTGAAATTGTAGGTGTAAATACTGGAATAATTCAGCCGGAACCAGCAAATTGTCTGCCACTTAATATTGACTGTAATGTAATTTTTGTCCAAAATTATGCCCTATAACCCAGACAAGGTAGAAGGAAGTGGGTGACCTACACACTGAAATAAGATTACTTAAATAATTTAATACCACTGGCAGTGACAAGGGTAACCTCTGGCTACAAAAAGCCTAGGCCTCTATAGTTACACTGGATTCTTTCTAAAATATTGAGTACATTTTTGTCATGAGTCAACATGGTCTGTTATTTTCTTTGGACCCTCTTATAAGGGATCTGGTGATCCATCTTAAAATCTTTTTTTCATTACCAAAATATTAATGCAAATAGAAGACTTTAGACTGAATGTCAGACGGGGCTGTATGGATCTCCACCTTCTGCAGGGTCAGACCGTCAAAGCTTCTGCTTATTTAAGACTCATTTCTTTCTTTCTTGACCGTCATGTCCACTGTCAGCGTGGTGAAGAGGTTTACACCATCAACACTGTAAAGTGACTTGGGCAATACTTGAAGTTTTACTGACTCAGGAATCTGACGTTACTCATACACCCCCTGACCTGCTCCACCCCATTTGGTCAAAATGTGGAGCCTTTGGATCCAAAATATCAACCCACAATAGGTCTCAAAACGACAGTTCAGAATGATGTACCAATGAATGATGTTAACGAATACATACCATCTGTGTGAATCATGTGGATATATTGTCAGACTGCCAATATGGTTTTGGTTGTTCTGGTTTGTGACTGAATAGTGATATCACAACTCCAAATCCAGACATGCCGTTTCAAGCTCATCTGTCCATAAAGTGGCTGTATAAGTTTCTATGCTGAGTGAGTATTACATTTTACTGTTATGGCCACATTATTACTGTTTTCAGTTAACTTTGCTGTGTACAATGTAATATTAGTGCACATTTTAGTGTAAACAACCTGACTGACGAAGGCACATTGTAACCATCACAAAAAATATTCACTGAGTCAATCAAAGTGTGATACTGCAGGCTTCTGGAATATTACACAGCACTGTGCACAATTCATTCTGGTCAGACTGCAGTTTAGTCCAGTAGTGTTTCTTGTCATACCTACGCTGGCCACAGGAGGGCATTAATAGTAATAACTGATAATTGATGTCAAAGGCTGATTAATGCTGAAAACCTAAATAAACTTAAAAACCTAAGTGAAATCTGATAAATACTTGTCTCTTCCAATCCAGTACAGTTTAGAGAGTTCTCATCAACCTCTAAAAACGGGAAATGATCACCAGCACATACTGTAACATCATGTTCCTCTTTTGTGGAGCCGTCTGCTGCTTTGTTGTTACTGTTTAAATCTGAAAATCCATTCACCTTTAACGGCTTGTGCTTTGTGCTCCCCCATTAGGAGCGGACCACAGTGTTGGCAGCTTTGGCAGAGAAAGCCAGGTTAACGGAGCAAATGTTCAACACAGTGCCTGGCATCACCTGTAACCCAGTCCAGGGCGCCATGTACACGTTCCCCCGCATCACCCTACCTCAGAATGCCATTGACAAGGCCAAGGTCTGTGCCTCATACACCCAGACTCTGCACCATTTGCAAGAAAAAAATCCATACATACTAAGAGTTAGGAAATGAGCGCTCATGAATTGTGGTCTGTATGATGTCATCTTTTGAGGGAAAAGTCAGCAGGTCCGTCAGTGTGCAGCAACAACATGTTGCATAACAGCAACGCAGGGAATCAATTATAGTCAGAATCACCTTCCATAATTAAGTACAGTGGAACCCTGGGTAATGAAATCAATCCGTTCCGGCGTCATGTTTGTTGGGCAGGGCCGGTTTTTCCATAGGAATACATGTAAAACCAGTTAATCCGTTCTGAGACCCACAAAAACTCCCATACAAAGTATGCATTACACACCCATACGTGCACATTTATTCATTATTATTATTATTTGAAAAGAAAGTTAATTATCTGAAACAGAATGCATGAAATTAGTTCTAAATGATTTAGAATGTCTTCTTACCTTGGCTTATGACTCGGCAGTGATTAATCTACTCCTGCAATGTGTGTCAGTGGACACTGGTACACACTAGCTCATACCTTTAGCGCGGATCGTTTGAGTAATGTGAGTAGAAGCGAGCCGCGCTCTGGCCCTGGGCCTCAGTGCAGTTAGAAGAGGTGGTCTACGGCACGGCACGGTTGGTCACGCATGCATACGAGCACGGCAACCGTACGTGAATATGACCTAAAATCACCGTGTCCTTCACTACACTCATGTCAAAACAGTGGCAGCAGCTGAAAAAATCTCTGCCTGCGGGCAGCACGGTTAATTGCAAATCATCGCCTTGCATTCTCGAGAAACCTAGGTGTGTCACCGGACAGTATCTGAGTGAAATGGCACAGATTTCTCCATAAAATCAGTACGATCATCTGGACTTTTCCCTTGTTGTGATCCATGATACCGAATCTGTTGAATGCGGCGGCTGCAGCTTCTGATGACGTACACACAAAGTACAAATGATGTGATGACGTCTGTACAAGACCAATCGAGCCTCGGCCTGCAGTGATGTGAGCAGAGACGCGCCGGGGACTGGAAAGGTGTGAAGTGGACCCCGGCTCGGCTCGAGCCAAAATGGCCCTAATGTGAGTAGGCCCCAAAGGGGGATATAGAAACAGTCATTCTATATCCATCTATACTTCCATCCGTTCCAACATTTCTACTTATATCTATACAACCCCTAGGCCCAGAGTGACCAAACTTTAAATGTTAGTATGTACATCCCCTGCAGAGAAGGGCACAATGGTGACCTTGACCTAATTTGCATATTTAATTAGGTCACAGGGTCACTAAGTGCAAAAATTGTGTTTTGAGCTCTGTAGACCTATGCTTTGAATATAGGTCTCTAAAATTGTATGTGTACCTACTAAGGGCCTGGGGGCACCCTGCAGCCAGATGACCAGACTTTGACCTTAAACAGCGAAGGGTCTGAAAATAAAGCCCACCAGCGGGGGATTAGCCAAGTCACAGCCTTCATGTTCCGCCACAAAATCGGCATCTCTCTTCTATAAAGTGTACTAGTGCCAGCTTTATCATCGGGACTCGCATTGTCTGTGAGCGAAGGTGGTCAAGTTTACAGTAAATTGCGCTGTTTGTAAACAGGACAAGCAGAACATTGTGCACTTTGCCTTCAAATTTACCACAGTCACACACCGTTGCATAATGTCTATGAAACCAGTTCTAATTGTCACAATTTCTTGTGTAAACAGCCTCAGACCATGTGTAGTTTGTGTTTACATAAGGCTGAAAAGGCAAGCAAAAACCATTTTTATCTGTGGGTAGTTTGTGTTATCTATGCTTTGTGGTTTTGGACAGTTAACATGGCAGCACTTTTGTATCCATTTTACACATATTTTATACATCTCTCATCTTGTAGCCTGCTTATTTGAGGATTATTGTTATGTCTGAATTATTTTTATTCATATATGTTAATAGGTATAGATGGATGGGACATTGGACTCCCTTGGAAAAGAGATCTGTGTTGCAAACTTTCCACTGCAATTTCATGTCAGTTTTAATGTCTATAGCTTTATTTGCTACCTTGCAGTAACCGTTTTTCCTCATCCCCTATAATTACAGACATTTTGGATCAGTATATCCAGAATATTACTCATACAGTGGATCTCAAGTCTACACACCGCTGTTTTTGTGAGGTAAAAAGGTGACACCAAGATAAATATATTCAAAACTTTTTCCACCTTTTTAATGTAACCTGTAACCTCTACAACGCAACTGAAAAACCAAATGAAATTTTTGAGGGAGGTGAATTAAAAATAAACAACTGAGATAATGAGGTTGCACAAGTGTGCACACCCTCTTATAACTGGGGATGTGGCTGTGTTCAGATTTAACCAGTTCCATTCAAACTCATGTTAAATTGGGGTCAGCACACACCTGTCATCACTTAAAGAGCCTTTGATTAACCCCAAATAAAGTTCAGCTGTTGTATTAGGCTTTTCCTGACATTTTTGTAGCCACATGTTCCAGCATAAGACATGGTCCACAGAGAGCTTCCAAAGCATCAAAGGTGTGGGCTGTGCACAGGACATACCCTCACAATCTGTCAGATTTGGAATGGTTTTGCGAAGAAGAGTGGGCAAATATTGCCACATCAAGATGCGCTACGCTGATGGACTCCTACCCAAAAAGACTGAGTGCTGTAATAAAAACCAAAGGTGCTGCAACAAAGTATTAGTTTAATGGTGTGCATATTTATGCAACCAGGTTGTTTTAAGTTTTTTATTTTTCCCCTTTTAAAGGTTTCAATTTGTTTTTCAATTGCGTTGCACAAGTTATAGGTCACATTAACGGTGGAAAAAGTTGTGAAATGATCTATCTTGGTGTCAGTTTTTTACATCACAAAAACCTGGCATTTGAACAGGGGTGTATAGACTTTTGAGATCCACTGTATCTGGATCAAACTTTGATAGACTCTATTATGGCGTTATCCTGTGTTTTTTGGCTACATTTTCTGGGTGTTACTTGTAGTGTTATAATGACAAGTGTTGAATTTGGCCCTGTCTCACAATGGAAAAGAATCCTTTTAAATCTTATGGATCCTGATGATGCTTGTCCTTATTAAGCTACACTTATTGTATATACATAGTACCATCAGTATATTGCCTGAAAGTGCGATCTGTAAAATCTGTCACTGATGACTCAAGATATTTACATTTGTTCATCACATTCTGTATAAAGTGCCTCATAACCATCCTATTGATGACATTTGTGCAGTTTGATAGTATGTATAGGACTCAGTTTGAAGTTTCCCCTTAGAAGATGGTGGCAACTGTACCGTAGCTCTGCCTGTGGTGTTTAACAGCCATTTCCAATCTCTGCCGTTATGGTTATGAAGAAACCTCACTAATTGGCATTCACATGATTGTGTGTGTGTGTAGGAAGCAGGCCAGGTTCCAGACATGTACTACTGTATGAGGCTGCTGGAGGAGGAAGGGATCTGCCTGGTGCCTGGAAGTGGCTTTGGGCAGAGAGAGGGAACCTTCCACTTCAGGTGAATACACTGAAAGTAGTTCAGTGCCATGGTTTATATCCCATTCTTTATGGTTATGTACATTCTTTTGTCTAGGGATAACTTGTTTATAACTTATCATGCAATCTTGCAGATTTTGCATTGCTTTTTTCTTTTACATCATTTTGTCTTTTGGCTTCTTATACAAATTAAAACCACAAATGCTCATTCAACTTTCACTCAGGACTAAAATTTAGCCCTTAAGCCTGAATAAAATAATTTACCTTTTATCATTCATTATATTGACATTTCTAGCCCTGTCGACAACTGCCTGTGTTTTATGGTCACAATTGATTCAAATTTGAAGAAAAAAACAAGTGACCTTGCTTTTTGTTCCTCTGCCCAGGATGACCATCTTGCCTCCCACTGAGAAGCTCAAGATCGTCCTGGCGAAGATCCGCGACTTCCACAAGCGTTTCACACAAGAGTTTTCTTAACAATCCCCCCCACCTTCAAACAGAACCACATTCAGTGCCAGTATCATTAAGTGCCTTTTTAATGACAGCTGTGTCGCACATCAGATTTATCCAAGGTTAATTGAACTGGATGAGATGCATAAAGATTGTGTCACTGACTGAATCAGTAAAGAACATGGTACATTGTTTTTGACAGTTAATGAAGCCAGACATTGAGATGTTGTCCAGAAGTAAAATACCGTACATGATGCACTTTCCCAAAGTTTTACTTAACCAGATTTTATTAAGATCATGTTGCTGACTGTATGTTAGCTAGATTTAGATCTGATGTCCGTCACAGATGCTGCTCTAAAGGTGCATCTCATTCCTGCCTGATTACTTAATCTTGGCTGTAAAGGATGCATCAGGACAAGGGCACTGCCATGCATTTCAAGGCTTGTCTCAGAATGTTGCCATTTGTATAACTAATATACAAATTGTGATTAAAACACTTGAATTTCTATTTGTATTCTTTGAAAATATTTGCAAACTCACATTTAAGCACAGGGCCACAATTTTTCAGTTTTATTTAAAAATTATTTAAATCATCAGTGCTTGCATGCATTTTAGAAACAGAAATAAGCTGAATCTCTTGGAATGAACAGAAACAAACGATTGAACACTAATCACTCAACTCAGTAACACCACAAGAAACTCCAGCATTCCGTTCACCTCCTCAAAGGCCTCAGGCTATGCTTGAGCATGGAAGAAGTTCTTGGCCACTTTTTCAGGTCTTTTCAAAGCTCATCTCGCTCCTGTGACAGCTTTGTGGCATGCTTTTCTACAAACTTGCTCAGCCCCTCTACTGTTCTATCTCCACCTTCAAATTTCACAGGGTTCTCCTTGTTGTTGCTTGGAGCAAAGTATATCGTGGGGTAGCCTTCTGCTTTGTAGGCGTCGTTTGGCACGTCATTGGCAGTGGCATCCATCTTGGCAATAACCAGGTTCTTCTCCCCTTTGTACTTCTTACCCAAAGCCAGGTAGTCAGGCTCCAGTTTCTTACAATGGCCGCACCAGGGAGCGTAAAACTCGATCAAGACGTCCTTCTGAGTGTCCATGACAATCTCCTCAAAGGTTTTTCCTACCACAACCTTTACTGGTCCTTTGTTATTCTTTGGCACAGGCTGGGACTTGATAATGGGTTTTAACTTCCCTGTTAATGGAAAAGAAATGTAAAAAGTGCCAATTTATTTTCAGTGTCAACACTGTACTGCACAGAAAACCAGTAGCTATTAAAATTTCAATTTTCATCACATTAACTGGAAGAGCCAGAGTCAATCAGCTACTATTTTCAGACAGTTATGATTAAGTCAACAGTAATGTTATGTCAAGGGCCTGTCTCTAGCCCATCCCCAGTGGCTCCTCTGGCTTTGTCCACTGATGGAAGTAACAATGAATCTAAATAAGAAAAAAAAAAAAACCTACATAACAAATTAAGACAAAAGTGACAAGAAAATGAGAATCAAAATTCACAAAAATCAGCTATGTTTTGCAGGATTAAGAAACCTGAACAAAATGATAAAGAAAATTAACCAAAAATAAATGACTACTGAATAAACTATCAAAATATTCAAGAAAAAGAACAAAAGTCAATTAAATGAAAAACATGAGTGAAATAAACCACAAAAATAATCCAGGAAATGAACCAAAATTCCCAAAAGAACAATAACCAAAATCTGCCAAGTGAATAAAAAAGGGAAGAAAAAACAAACTGGCAAATAAAAGAATCGACCAAATTGGTGTCAACATGTTGCCAGGGAAAACATACATATGTGATATGTAAAAGGTTGGAATATTTGTGGCTCTAGACAATTTAGTCCAAAAATGGCTCTTGACCATAAAAGCAGGGGTCTCAAACTCGTGCCATGGAGGGTTTTCTATCCAGTCACTACAGTAAGTGATTTCAATGATCAGCAATCATGGAGGAGGAGCTAATCAGTAAAATCTGCTGGTTGGAGACTAGCTGGAAAGAAAACCTGCAGGGTTTCAGACCCTCCATGGTAGGAGGGTGAGACCTCTGCTGTAGGTGATCACCTGCTGTGAAGAGGTGCTGCCATCTGGTGGAAAAACACGGACATACATTTCAACTGAACTAAATGCATTATTCAAGATTTTGTAATGCCACTAAAATAAAGTGTGCTCACTGTTTTCATGATGTCGACCTCAAAAATATTAAACCCAGCAGCTCAACTCACCTTTTTTGAAAGCCATGACAAAGTCTCTCAGCACCTCCGAGTCCAGCTCCTCAGGCTCCATGGCAAACTTTTTGCCTCCTTCAGCCAGAATTCCCACATTAACTTCCTCCCCACTCTCACTCAGGCCCAGACTCTTCAGCTCATCTGCGTAGTCCTCCTCATCAGCGATGGCAAATGTATACTCTGGGAAATCCTTAGCCACCTCGAGCACCTTGGACCTCCAGAACTGAGTGGCTAAATTTAAAGAATTAAAATAGTTTCAATATTCCTTGATTGTTAGACAGTGCTGTTGGTAAAAGTTTAAATATCTAATTGGCAATACATTTCTGCAGAGGAACAAATAAATGGTCAGAAATAAGTTTCAGGTTTCCTGAGCTACTGCACTAAGACAGAAGTTTTTTTTTTTTTTTTTTAAAACACAGACCAGGCCATATGAAGAGCATTTGGTACTCACCTTTCCTGTAGTCAAAGCTGAAGTCAACCCCATAGTACACAACCACCAGGGGCCGTTCAGTGTATCGTTTAGCATCATTGCTAGGCTTCCTGTGACCCACCAAAGGAAGCACTTGCTTTTTGAAGAAGTTCTGCACTTCTGCTACTGATGTTGAATCCTATATAGTAAATAAAATGGATGCAATATAAGATGTGAACTATAAGTTTAACACATGACACCGGTTCAGGAGTACTGATCAAACTGGCAGTACCTTCACTGTGAGAGTGTATGATGCTTTCTCAAACTTTGAGCGGAACTTCTCAGGTTGAACAATGACAATCTGACCAGGTGACGCCTTCAGCATTTTGGTCACTTCAGAGCTGAAAGTGTGACGGAATGTGAAGTCTTCCCTCAGTGTATTACCTGCCAGGTAAGGTGAAAAAACAAAAAACATTTAAGTGAAGGCCTTACTTTCAATGACCATTATCAGAAAAAAGTTAAACATTTCTATATTGTCTTCAAGTATGATAAATTAGGTCCATGTTGAGCCTTTTATTTATAATTCAAGTAGTGAATAGAAATTCTGATAGGGCAACTTACAAGCCTCGGTGTAGGTCTCAAAGGCTGGGTCCTGCTCAGTGGAGAAAACACCAACTATGACAGCATCATCACCATCCTTTATCAGCTCCTGGATCTGCTTTGTAGCCTGAACCTGCTTTGAAGGAGGTCCTGCCTGCTCACTCATGTAGTCAACAATGCCTTGAGATGGAAACACAAAAAGGGGAAGGATAATGTATGAATTGACTTTTCTAAGCAAGGATGCTAAAACATGCAATAGCATCCAAAAACATAAGGTCATTTTCAAATGACTGTCAGTGACTTACCGTACTTCTCTCTTGGTCCATTGTAATCAAAAATCTTTCCTTTTCTGAAGATCTTGAGCGTGGGATAGCCTGTAACTTCAAAACGTGAAGCAATTTCATTCTCTACTGTGGCATCCACTTTGGCCAGGGGAATAGGAGGAGAGCGTTGACTCAATTCTTGGGCCGCCTTCTCATATTCTGGAGCCAAACGCTTGCAGTGTCCACACCTGTTATAACAGGAAAATTATGTTTTGTTACAAGTTGCAATGACCTAGCTTAAACATGGCCCGAGATGCTGTCAAAATCTCCACAAGTTGAGGTTCATTTACATGGTTGCAAGCTGCGACTCACCAAGGAGCGTAAAACTCCACAAGGATGATGTCTGCATTGTTAACAGTCTCATCAAAGTTGTCCTTGGTTAGAACCAGTGTTGTCTCAGGTGGGGGCTTCCAATCTGGCTGGGCTATCTCTTTTACTCGGGCAACAATGGCTGGGGGAAAAACAAAAAAAGCAATCCACAATGTTAACGGTTATTCATTTAAAAAGGACATGTAAAAAGATGCATGCAAATAAATTAAGTGTTGATACCCTTTTCTGTTCTGTCTCCATCATAGTCCACTGGCTCCCCATTCTTCATAATCTTGATGGTGGGGTAGCCTGACACGTCAAACCTGCTCGCCAAGTCATTAGCTACTGTGGCATCCACTTTGGCAACAGATATAGGTGGGTCATTCTCCTTTAGAGTCTGAGCAATTTTTTCATATTCTGGGGCAAATTGTTTGCAGTGCCCACACCTAAGAAAACACAAAGTTCTTGTTGTTAAAAGAGGCATCAAACATGCAAAACCAGCTGTATAAAATCTCAAATAAAAAGCAGGGCAGATAAAGAATGAGACGCACCACGGGGCATAAAACTCAACCAGTACTGTGTCTTTGCCCTCCATGAAAATGTCATAGTTTTTGTCAGTCAGAACCAGAACTCCATTCTCTTCCTTCACTTCTGTGTCATCATCTTCATCCTCATCATCACTGTCTTCTTCATCAGCCTCCTCCTTGTCATCTGCAACATCTTGATCAAAATGAAACTGATGTCAGCTTCATTCACAATTAGTTTAGATGTCAATATTACAGGTAGCAAATGTGTACAGTGACAATAAGGGGCCGAAACAAACCTGAAATCTGAACGATTACAGTTGGACTTTATGAATATGGCCTTTTACTGAATTTTCTGACAAAGACATGTTGCATATGTTGATATAGTGGTTTTAAGATTATTTTTGGACATGTGCATTTGGAGAGCTGTGGTAGAGACAAGGACCCTCTAAGGTACAAACAAAGAATAAGGTCACATTTCGCTTGCGTTATGAAGGAGGGAATCATCAAGGTTTGGGATACGCAGAAATACCCAAAATCTGGCTCCTACGGGGCTGTGTGTGGAGGAATGAGGGGGGAGGCTGGGTCAACAGAGAGGAAAATGTGCCATCAGAATAAACAAATGCCTGCATAAATTCATTATCGTTTTACCATGCCATGACTTCTGAGTTTTTCAGCTAAGGGGAAAAGCCGTAATACGAGAGTGCATGACACGGTCATTGTTGACATTAGCTGAACTGTCCTATTAGCTTGTATGCTAGGTGCGTGCAGTTCAGAAACTTCGCTAGCTAGTATGCATGACAAACTCGCAGGGAAACACGCATCATGTCCAACAACGCTCGTCTCTGAATCACTCGTATTTACCAGAATGGGGTTTAAAATAAGTCTGACTTACCATCTTCGCACTTGCTAACAGTTGCAAAATGTGCAACACCGAGTAGCACAATCAGGAGTAGAGCGAGCTTTCTCATTGTCCACAGATGATGCGGCCCTTTTAGTGGCGTATTCCTCTGAATAAATCGGCAACACTTGGCAAAAAAATGCTGATGAATGTCATCAAAACACTGTCGGCTTCACAGACCCGTTGCACGGATCAATACTGTTAAGTGGCTACATACAAACTGATCACTTGTAATTCACAAACGCCGCCTCCCCCCGTCTGGCACTTGTCTGAGTTGCCACGTCCTGATTGGTCCTCATCGTCCGCTGTCGTCCAATCACAGCTCGCCACTCAATTCCAGACTGGGAGACGTTGGGAGATGCGATTGGATCATTTTATTTATCGGTTCCTGGAATCTGTCGATGGCAAAGATCTTCATTTTCTTGTCACAGAAATTATAATTGTAATCAGTGGCGGTTCTAGGACGCCCTAAATGCACAGCCCCCCGTTTATAATAATTTGTTGGACTATTTTGTTTATTTTTTTTAACTTTTTTGTCGTTTACTTCATTTTGTTAAATGCTTTATCTATTTTCATTGAAATGATGTATTACTTTTGCCATTGTTGTGAATTTTTGAAACCAATTTCCTTGTTATTTTGCTCTAGTTTGTCTTAATATTGTAAGATCTATTTTTAAAATGTTGTTTTTTCTTTATAATTTTCTTATTCTTTGTTTTCTTGGTTTTTGTTCATTTTTGATCATTTAATTTATTACATCCAATCCATTTTCTTGATTTTTTTTTATTTTGTAGATTATATGTGTAAGTTTTGTCTTAATTTCTGTTCATTATGTAATACTTTTTTTGCTAACTAAAAGCTCATTTTTGGTCTACTATAGTATGTTATTTTCAAAGAGCCTACAGAGCCAAATCATAATTAAGATTGTATTTCACCACACTGACATACCCTGATGGACATAATTTAACCATTTTCAACCACTACCTGCTTAAAACAAGTGACGACATTTTAAAGACTGGGAAGTACCACAAGGTTGAAAACATCATAACCCCAGTTTTTTAATAATTCATGTTTGGCAGGGTTATAGTCGAAGGTGGGTAGAGTAAACTGACATGGTACTCAAGAGAATGTACTGTTACTTTACTATTCTAATGGTTCAAGTATAAGCAGAAGTACTCTTAGAAAAAGCGAGTATGAGTAAAAAAAGTAGAATATCCCATAAAAAAATTACTCAAGTACTAGGTAACTTCAGCTTTTGTAGGCAAGCCCACAAGTGCAGCTGGTCAAAGGAGGCTGAGGAGGGTATGGAGAGAGATCAGTGCCAGGCAAATTGTATGGGACTCGAGTAGTGCCTCAAAGGAAAAAGAAGCACTACGCATTTATCAAATTTTAGATTTTAATTATTTTATTTCATCTGATTTCATTTGGTTTCATTTGATTTTATTTTGTCTGATTTCATTTTATCTGATGTGATTTCACCCCTGTGCAATATTTAAAAAGTATGAATGTGTTTCTAAATGTGTATTTATGTGTACACTGTAATTTCTAATGTTTTATTTAAGCTGCAGATGAGCAGAGCCCAAAACAAATTTCCCCACTGGGACGACACGGTGGTGCAGTGGGTGGCTCACAGCTACAAGGTCCTGGGTTCGATCCCAACACCAGGTGGTGGGGCCTTTCTGTGTGGAGTTTGCATGTTCTCC
>JAQQAE010013224.1:0-12841 GCA_029823295.1 Pseudamia nigra | reverse complement strand
GGAACCCTTCGTGTCCTCTGAACTGCCTTGATCACATCCACACAGCGCTGTTAACATAACCAGTTCCAGGTTCTTCGGAAACCAAAGTCTGGATCTTTGTGTCTACATTTGGTTGACTTCATTTTACTTCACAGTGGAGCAGTTTGGAATCCAAAGCCTTCAACCTCTCATAGTGTTTGCTCTCTTCAATGTGTGAAATGGTGCAACTCCCACTTCATCCATCCATCCACCCATCCATCCATCCATCCATCCATCCATCCATCCATCCACCCATCCACCCATCCATCCATCCATCCATCCATCCACCCACCCATCCATCCATCCATCCGGGGGGACTGGAGCCTATCCCAGCTGACTTAGGGCGAAGGCTTGGTACATCCTGGATGAGTCACCAGTTCATCACAGGGCTGACACACAGACACACTTCACACTCACATTCATACCTATGGGCAATTCAGACTGACCCATTAACATAACCCCTAGTGCATGCAGGGTATTTTTGTGCAGGTTCTGTCTAACCCTCACCCTGACTCCCTTCCCCTAATCTTAAGGAACCTTCATATCAACTGCACTTTCATACAGTGGTGTAACTTTTCATTCTTTTGATTGGTGGTGCAGAGATGGAAGACGTATAGATTCAAAAAATCTTTTATTCCTTCTGCCATTGTAATATTAAATGATTGTATGTAAGGTCCTTGCTAATTTTTTTTCTGTATACTGTCTCATGTGTGTTTTATTTGTTTAACTGCTGGCTGTGTAGCAAATTTCCCCATGGGAATAATAAAGATTTCCTTGATCCAACCACTCAGAAATGAGCTTTTAAGACACAACGCCTAGCGAAGGTGACAGTAATGGTGCACTGTTACCATCATCTTGGATTCGACCTCTATCATATTTTCCCCATTCATCATATTACCATGCACCTGGACAGTTGGCATACGATGACCTCAGATGTGAGAGTGCAGTGTAATTTCTCCTGCTTTCATCATCTACCTGTTATATTTTCCTTTCCAGACAAGTTGTATCTGGCATGTTATTTTTTCACCTCATTTTCAACCTTGGCTTTTACATTGTATGTTTTTGTCCTAAATGCTTTTGATAGGTACAAAAGTCACAATGTTTTTTATACTGTGTGCTAATGGACACTGGTTTGTTTCATCCATCAGACCAAACACCATCTCTTGTGCCTTGCTGCCTTAGGCTTGCTCTCTGACATCCTGTTGGGTTCACTCTCTGCATGGTCTTTGAGGTTTCAGCCATGAATTGTGAAGCACCTAGAGACAATCCAGGATTATGATTGGTGCTATAAAAATACCATTGAATTGAATTGAACCATGTCTTTGATCCATATTGTGTTCTAGAGGAGGTTTCAAACCTTCAAATTTGGTTTAGACCAAAATAGAAAGTGCTTAAATCCAGACCAAATGTGGTAGGTAAACAACTGCTAAATCACAGATCGAATGATTATCCTGCGGGGACATAAGTCATAAAAGCGCACATATGATATTTCATAAGATGATACACTGTGGTCCACAGAAGGATCTGCAAACATATTTTCTTTCCCATTTTCAGAAACAGGAAGGTGGAATAGAACACAGAGACACACACAGTGGAGATCTGCTGAGGTGTGACTTAGGCCATTAATAACCCTCTGTTTCTAACTTCCAATTTTTCCTCCACAACTACATACACTACACCTTCACCCCTTTATTCTGTCACACTCCCGCAGCTTTACTCCATACCTTTGAACTTGAATGACTTTTGCAAAGCTTCAGTGTTTAGGTTCTACGTTGAATATGTATTCTTTCTCCTTCACTTCTTTAGGAGGAAATGACTTTTCTCAAAGCAGAGTGCCAAGTGGAAAGGGACTCCGTTTGACTCAACCTGTTCAGGGAAATTTTATTTGCATACTGTGCCAATGCAGCTGCCGCTCTTTGAGCCCAGCAACTACCACATATGAGCTCAAAGAAGTGTGAGATCCATCCATCCACTTACCCATCCATCCATCCATCCATCCGGGTCTTTGTTGCAGGGACACACCAGCACTACCGAGGCAGCTATGAGAGATAATCCCTTCAGCATATCACTGACCTCATCCAAACCAAATGAGATGCTTAAACTAGCTCCAGTGGATGCAAAAAGAACTGAGTCACTCTGCAGGGAATCTCGTATCACTTCTGTACCCATGATCTTATAATTTGGTCAGCCCCCATAGCTATTGGCCTGTGGTGATGGCAGGATGCATCTCCATCACCAGCTGGAATGCTGCAGTGTGCCTTCTCTAGTCTCTTTGTATCTCTTCCTTCCCTTATTTCTCTCCTTATAACACCAAACAAAGTCCTCATATGTGAAAACCAGGAAGTTATGTGATCATGGGGTTTGTCTGTGTTTGTTTGTCTGTCTGTTTGCAGGATTATGCAAAAACTACTGAACGGATTTTGAAGACTGGCCCGCTCTTGCAATATTAAAGAAAGTAAAAACATTTATCCAGAATCTGCACCCTGTCCCAGATCATCTTCAAAATACATTGTGTTAATCTTTGGCCAAAGGGCTACCTCTGGTGAAAATTTCATCCAAATCCATCCGGTAGTTTTTGCTAACAAGCAGACAAACCAACTTAATCACAAAACCTCCTTAGCAGAGTTAAAAATGGCAAAACACAGTTTGCATGTTGACTGTGCAGATTGTGGGGCCAGTATGTAAGTGGGTCACAATTAAAAGTTTTTGTGGACATGCTCTGTCACTGGAATATTTTTGGAGCCTGGCTTTTGTTTAAATCTGCACGGTCATTATGCTGAGAGGATGAGTTTCACCTGAGCAGGTCTTATAATTGGAGTTATTACCTGGGAGTCCACTTACTTTAAGCCTGGCACAATCTGCAGAGGTGGACAGTTCTGTCCCACTTCAAATGAACTGTTTCACTCTGACCTACCAGTAGGTGCTAAAACATTTCTAAAGGTAAAATACGGAAAGAAAAATCAGTGGTATTAGATTTATTTTACTGCTGCATTATGTTAGATCTTACTCATCTGCATTCTTATGTTTTCTCATCTACATTATTCAGTGTTGGTATTTTAATCTGCAGCATCATCTCAGATTACACGTGTTATTTCCCCGCTTTCTGATGCCTAAAGAAAATGGATTAGGCTGGTTTTGCTCTTGAATCAAATGGTCAAGTTTACACATTTTTCCAAACAGTCACAGTAGATGTGATGCTGGGTAGCTCACGGAGTAGAGTCCGGAGTGCAGAGAAAGCCCAAGAAAACTCAATAGGAAGGAGGAAAAGGCTTGGACCAGCTTTGTTGCAGGGGTTAAAGGGTTAAAGGATGAAAATTACATGGAACTGGTTGGGGATCCGGTGAAAAACTGGAAAGTCCATGTCCTTGATGCTCATCTTGATAAAGTCAAGGAAAATCTACTCAGAGGAGCAGGGCTTGCGCTTCCACAAGACACGCTAAACTTTGAAGACCAGTGAAAATATGATGGGGGGCTGTACAGGATTTGGGGGCTGATTGGTGAAAGTAACTTACAGTAGAGTCGCAAATCCAGAAAACTTACTCATTTCTAAATATTTGGGACCTGATATGTGAAAAAGATTATCATTGACCTTGGACCAATTTCTGGTAGGAGACCCTACCGGGGGTAAATTGCTCCCAGGATCATTCACTCCCCCCGCGCCCCCGCAAACACCCACTCGATAGGGTGGCGATTCAAGGACGGGGTATGAATTTATAAAAAGTGTAAATATCGATTCATAATGTTTTAATCAGATGTTATGTACATGACACTGCAGATTTGGCTGTTTTCATGCAGTAAATATGTAAATGTATAAGTTTCATTACACAGGACAGAAAAACAAAGTATGAAGGGAGTTCATACTTTGTTCTACTAAGTGTTACATAGTGTTATTATTGTCATCTAAAGTGTTGGCTTTTTTGTCATTCTGTCACACGTCTCTACATAGTCGGCTTTTCATGAACCCATAAATACTGAGCTGAAAACACAGCGTTGTTCCGCAGGTTTCTTCGTGAGGTTGATGCAAAAAGATTGAATTTAAAAGATAAATGAACCTGATGCTGCTTCGTGCTGTTTATGGAAGTGTAGCCACTCAACATGGCTCTGTGTTCAACCACTCCTACCACATAACAACTCCTCTCAGGGCACTTAAATTATAGTATGCTGTAGGATAATTATGGATAATTTTAAGACAGGTGATGCTGAAAACTATGAAGCACTGGAGGTTTAAGAAAGAGATTTTCAAACTCAACCAGTAAATCAGGGGTTGTCAAGTACTGTCCATTTGTCCAAAGGAGACATTCATTTCACATGTATTTTAGTAATTAGCCCTTTTTCAGCCTCTGTTTGCCAGCCCTGTGGTGAACTGGGTGTACCCCGCCTCCACGCAAAGTCAGCTGGGATAGGCTCCAGCACCACCGTCGTCCCCCCTTTACCCCCTGACCCTTGCGAGGATTGTTATTTTACATGTATTCTTCACCCACCACTCGTCTGTCTGTGCTCCAACTCAGACACAAACGCTTGGTAAATAGGTTGACCTGGGGGCTGGAGCCTGTGCATGGAGACAAAGGGTCAAAAGGTCAAGATCTCTGAGTCATAAAAGAACAAAATCAGTGTTGGCATTTATTGACGATTATCATCTGGGGGCCAGCAGACAGGTCTGAAGAGGCAGGGGTCTGCATTTGTTTCACTGAGTACAATTCAGATGCAACGTTCAACTTTAAAAACTTTACTGTCTTAAATGACCTTTGTGACCATTTTAATAGAAATTGTTGGATTTATGAGATGGAGTTGAATGCACCAATATAGAGTGGGAGTGACACAGCATCAGATTTGAAGTAGAGTGATAAGAATTGGTGCTGGGTATAGCTTAGATTTAGCATCTAATTTATCAACTACAGTAGCTATCGACTGCATAAACGCATTTTCATGTGGTATTTGCAAGTTAAACATCAATACCATATATTAAATACATTTACCCATAATATCAAAACTTTCTTCACTTTTTGTCGTCTGCAGTAGTCCAGGGTTCTAGAAATCCTCCGTACACAGTGCATGAAAGGGGCGTGGCCTCAATACCCCTGCAGTAAGCAGTGCTTCATGTACATGCGATTGAGGAATAGCATCGATGTTCTCAAGTATATTTGCATAAAATCTGGTAAATCTGGAACAGTTTTTACCTCAGCGGAAATACTGCAGTACTTGGGTAAAAATGCTTTTTCAGTGACACTTCATGACTGATTTTAAGGTCAAATCCAGAGCTGAGGAGCACTCTAACCTTCAAGATGAAAGCTTTTATATTAAAGGAATTCAATCACTGCAGAATCATCGGAACGTGTGTGGACCTCAATGGAGACGGTGTTGAAAAATAAGCACCGGGGTCTCACAGCCAACAAATAAACTTTGGAGGCAGTGTTCATTCAAACATGGATTACCACTCACTGTACTCCCATCATTCCCTCCCCCTACTCTTTTTTTAATCACTCCCTCATATCCTTTGTTTCTCACTTCACAAACTCGGCCTGTTTCTCTCTCGCGCTCGCTCTTTGTTTCCACAGTTGCAGTAATAGCTTTGTGTGTCGCTGCGGCGGTGATTGATACCCCTCGTTTTAGCCTGACAGAGTGGTAAAATTGAATCACTCACTTCAGGGGAAGGCGGATCTTGAAGTGTGTGAAAGAGTGGGTGTGGAAGTGTTTATTTGTACGCATGTCTCTATTTTAATGTGAAATGCTGTATGGATAAGTCTATATTTGTGTGCTGGAGAGAGGAATTGATCTTTTTCAAATGTGAGTTAAATTGAGTGAGGATTTTTTTTGGAAGTGGTGGAATATTACAGTCGCAGCAGCCTCAGCCTCTACTTTTACTGCACCGTGACTAGGGATGGATTAATGCCAAATGCCATGTTTTACCCTTTTACTTTAAATGGGAACCGGCACAATTCTTCTTCCTGACCCTAGTTCTGACCATTTACACTGAAAATAAACTGGTTCAGAACCTGGTTGCCTGCTGGAGCCAAAGAAATAATCCTTAATTGTCTTGAAGTGGGTGTGTCGGTTCTACAGGTTAAAAGGAGAGGATGGGTACACAGGTTTTAGGTTGCATTCACACCAGCCCTGTTTAATTAAACTGTTTAATATTGCGAGATAGGGCCAGTCATCAAAATCCATCCGGTAGTTTTTGTATAATCCTACTAACAAACAGACAGACAAACCATCATGATCACATAAACTCCTCAGCTGGTCAAAATTCAACAGCTCGCTCAGAAAGTTCGGTCCGTCTAAGGAGGTGTGAACTGTTGGTCCACAGCAAGTGAACTGCAGAAAACGGACTGCAGTGCAGGGCATTGTGGGTAAATACAACTATACAGACATGTAGCACAATAGCCAGGAGAAATGGCGAAGTCAGACATGGAGTGAGGACGAGGTAAAAGCGCTGATAAAAATATGGTCACATGAAAATACATGACTGTTGGTAAACACTGTCAAGAACAATGAAGGTTTTTTTTTTTTTCCAAAACTTGTCCACAGAAAGTGCATTGTTCTTTTTTGAGAGTATCATTGTGTCAGAACCAGGATACAAGCAGCCAAAATGAGTTTCTTCCACGGGGTGGCTGGACTCTCCCTTAGAGATCGGGTGAGAAGCTGCACCTCCATGTCGAGAGGCGCCATACGGGGTGGCTTGGGCATCTGGTCTGGATGCCTCATGGACTCCTCCCTGGTGAGGTTTTCCCAGTCACATCCCACTGGGAGGAGACCCCAAGGAAGACCCACGACAACTATAGAGGGACTATGTCTCTTGACTGGCCTGGGAATGCCTCGGAATCCCCCTAGACGAGTTGGGCAAAGTAACCAGGGAAAGAGAAGTCTGGGTTTCCCTGCTCAAGCTGCCGCCCCCGCGACCCGATCCCCCGGAGAAATGGTAGAAGATGGATGGATAGATTCAACACTTCATAATGAAATCAAAGTGAATGAGTTATAGAGGCCATCAGAAAACCGAGGAACAATCTAATCAACACACTTTATTTTGCCAATACCCTCAATGCAGGATTTAATGAAAATGAATCGGTTTATGTACTGTATGTGCTCAGCTTAAACCTGATTTAATCAGGAAATAGGATGGTGAAGACTGGAGAGTCAGTGTTACCATGGAGAGATATTGCAACTGGGACACAGTGGGCGGCTGGTTGTTGGGTTTTCTCTCCATATAGTTTTGAGGTTGAGGCCGTGAATTGTGAAGCGCTTAGAGATAATCCTAGGTTATGATTGGTGCTATACAAATACTATTGAATTGAATTGAACTGAATAGACCCTGGAACCCTCAAATTTTGGGGATGACAACTTCCACTGTCCGATATACTGTCCGTCCATCCATCCATCCATCCATCCATCCATTTTCTATCTCTTAATCCTCACCAGGGTGGGAGGTGGAGTCTATCCTAGCTGACTTAGGGGGGTACAGGCGAGGTACAGGCTGTACACCCTGGATGAATCACCAGTTCATCGCACTGGATATACTGGTGGATATACTGGCCAGCAGCTCATATGACTGCACAATGAAACCACTTCAACAACAACAACGCAGACCACATTTTGGAAGCAACTGTGAAGGGAGACGACAACAAGAAACTCCAAGCCATGACATGATCGCTGTCAGCATTGGAGCAAAGATTGACATTCTAATAACAGAGAGCTGAAAATCCATAACACCACGCAGAAGATAAAGGCAACATATGTTAGAAATACAAAAATACATTTAATTCCCCAAGACCTAAATGACACAGCACATTCAAAAAGCTTTCAGATTTGCTGTTATTTATTTGCAAAATCAGTAGCAAATTCTTTTTCAACTGTGCACATGATAAATTGACACTTTAACTATAACTGCTGGAATAAGTTTGAGTGAGTCATGCATGAGTCATGCACCCCTAAAACTGTTCTACCTACGTCTTTGAGGGTTAAGTGTCATGGGAATTATAACACACTTAAGCAGCAGTCAGTTTTTGTATGGGTACACAAAAATCTACTTTATCTTTTTAACACCAGTCCTCCAGAAACATACTTTTTCTCCTTGCCAGACGTTTAAAGCACACGCTGCTCCATAGTGATTAAGTCCTGTTTGTTTTTTTGTACTGTACCATATGTTCAGCTCATCACTCACTCACTGACAGTGAAATACCATTTAAGCACTAAAACTTCACTTTGTTTTTGTGTGACTAAAATGGATTCCCCCCGGTTGTGACATCTGTCTGACAACTGCTCCTCCCCTAAAGGTTTTTGTGTATTTTTTTATTCAGTATGACAACATGAACCAATTCTTCTGACAGTATGCACTTAGAATTAAATCTGACTTGTCTCCTAAATAGTGTCTGACCTGGCACTGATGCATTTTACTGCACACATCTTTCCTTTCTTTGTTCTTTTTTTAGCATCAATTTAGTGCGTGCGTGTGTGTGTGTGTGTGTGTGTGTGTGTGCGTGCGCATGAGAGAGAGCCGTTAATCTGTGTTTTGTCCTTGAGAAGCTGACGGCGAGCCCAGTCCTTCTGGTCTCCATTACCACCTGCCAAGACGCACCGCCCACATCTCATTTACCAGGGTTCACCCACACACGTACACAAACACACACTCACACACACACAAAAGCCCAGACACACATACACTGAAACACGTCCAATGCCTTTCAACCCTCGTCTCTCATCAGCTTTCCTGCTTTCATATCTCCCCCCACCACACCCAACCCCCCATATCTCCTACCACCACCTCATCAATTTGAAGCCAACACTTCATTGCAGCTGTAGCAGACACACATGCAGACGTACACTATAATACACGAGTGGAAATAACAGCTGCCATGTCATCCATTGGTTTGTCGATTGCTGTTTTGAAGCCTTGTGCATCTTGATGTCTTGGCAGTTGCTGCCTTGATGTCGTTGGCATGAGGCTTGATAATATTTGGATTAGAGGACGGGGTTGAAGAACACTGATGGGAGAGTAGGGCTGCCAACTCCCTGAGGTAGGACTCAGGGATGGGGGTCAGACTTCAGTACCCCCTTACACACAAAGTTTGTGAAGGTGCATTTGCCGCTGGACTTCAGAGAGTGGACACGGACTCCAGGCAGATGTCAGCCATATTGTTGAGCTTTGCATTGCAGTATAAACCAATCAGCCATAATATTATGACCACTGACAGGTGAAGTGGTAATAATGTCAGTTATTTTACTCTGGTGTCACCCATGAGTGGGTAGAACTGATGAGGCTGCAAATGAACATTTAGTCCTTGAACTTGATGTATTTGAAACAAAAAATTGCGTACTGTAAGCATGTAAAGAAAAAATAGTGATGTCAAGCCAAATGGGTCAAAACAGCTCCAAAACCGTGGGTCTTTCTCAGTGGTCCTGGTCCTGAAGTGGACAGAATCCATGAGGAAGGAACAACGGGATCTCAATAGGGCACAAAGAATTTCAACCACATAATGTTGTGTAGGTTCCTCCTTTTGATGCCAGACCAGCTCCAACCCAAGACATGTGCTCTACCGGACCTCTGAAAGCTGCTCTAAGAACTGTCAGTACATCACACATTAGACGTTATAGTGACAAATACTTCAAATCCTGGACCTTTTTGAATCTAACCTGTATTTACAACACATTTCACAAATACTCAGTTGGATTGGAATCCAGTTGTTCATCTCGGGACCACTGTTGTTGGGGTTCTGTCCACTGCAGACTATTTCCAGGTATTTACATTAACATTGGTTAAAGAACTTAGAAGATAGCACCCTTAGTTTGAACCAACCCATTTTTCAAGTGAACAAAATTATTTGAACATGACTGACAGGTGTGTTTTGCTGCCCAGGTTTGTCCTATTACACTGATTATTCAAATAATAAATAGCACTGAGTGTCTCCTCTCAGTTTCAGCTTTGGGTTTAGTCTGTGCAGATGCATTTATAGTTAAACTGGTGAAGACCAGAGAGCTGTCTATGGGAGAAAAGCAAGCGATTTTGAAGCTAAGAGAAGATGGAAACTCAATCAGAGGCATTGCACAAATATTGTCCATAGCTGGTACAACCATTTGGAATGTCCTGAAGAAGAAAGAAACCACTGGTGAACCGAGCAACAGACCTTGTACTGGTCGACCATGGAAAACATCAGTAGCTGACGACAGAAACATTGTGGAGACTGTGAAGAAAAACCCTAAAACAACTGTCAGTGACATCAGCAACAACCTCCAGAGGACAGGAGTGAAGGATCACAATCCACCGTCCACAGAAGACTCCAGGAACAAAAACACGGAGGCTGCACCAGAAGATGAAACCACTCATTAGTAATAAGAACAGGAAGGACAGACTGGAATTCACCAAAAAGTACAGAGATGAGCCTAAAAAGTTCTGGGACAAAGTTTATGGACTGAGGAGACAAAGATGAACCTTTTATCAAAGTGATGGAAAGGCAAAATTGTGGAGAAAGAAAGGATGTACTTATAATTCCAAACACAGAAGCTCATCTGTGAAACACAGAGGAGGTCATGGCATGGCTTAGGCTCGCGTTGTTTCTTCTGGGACGAGGTCATTGATCTTCATTGATGATGTAACACATGGTGGAAGCAGCATAATGAACTCAGAAGTCTACCGAAACATTTTGTCTGCAAATTTAAAGAGATCTGTCTGTCTACAAAAAATAACAACACTAAAAGTATTAAATTTAAAGAGAGATGTAACCAAACCGATCAGGAAGATCCTTCATCATGCAGCAAGGCCATGACCCAAAACACACCCTGAGTTCATCAGGGGAAACAAGTGGACGGTTCAAAACTGGACTTAAACCATATTGAACATGCATTTTACCTGCTAAAGAGAAGACTGAAGGGAGAAACACCCCCCCCCCAAAAAAAACATCTGAAAGCCTGGAAAAGCATCACAAAAGAAGAATGCAAAAGTTTGGTGATGTCGGTGGGTTGCAGGCTTCATGCAGTTATTGCAAGTAAAGGATTTGCAACTAAATATTACGTATTATTCACCTTAATGTATTTTGTTCCTATACTTTTGCTCACCTAAAACTTTTGTATTTTCGTTACAAACGATGCTATCTTCTCAATTCAATTCAATCTTTATTTGTATAGCACCAATCATAATCGCTGATTATCTGTAGGTGCTTCACAAATCGAGGCCAAGAGCTCATGACTATACAGAGAGTAAACCCAACAGAACCACCGAGAGCGATCTTCTAAGTTCTTTATCCGATTTTGATGTAAATACCTGGAAATGGAAGCTGAAATACTGATCTTCTGTCTCATATTCATCATTTGGTGTCAAACACAAATGTTTTCAGTGTACAGCAAAAATAAAGGAATTGGCCTCACTGTTCCAATACTTTGGGACAAGTCAACTTGAAGGTCCGACTCCGCAGGGGAGTGGAGCTGTCACACAGACCAGCCAATGAAGGCAGAGATTTGTCAGGCTATTTGCTAAATAAGCAGAAATTTAAAGATGGGCTGGGTCACCTTTGAGGGGGTCCACATGAAACAGCTGGGACCATGATGACTCATGACTGAATGAGTCAGAGACAGATGACAGCAGTCAGTTTCATTATGATAAAACTGTGGAACAAAGTGCGCTCCTTATCTGTTTCATAAGGAAGGTGCCTTTTTGTTTCTAAATACAGGGAGATTCTGTACTTTGGTGATAACACTCCTTAAACAATGAGCGGTGCAACTCATCAAACTAACACAAACTTGCTGGAATCAATCACCCTGCTACCTGAGACCATTAACAGAGATGTGAACAAGTGATGCGGTTTTTTTGACAAGTTTACCAAGAAGCTGCATTACTTGTTCACATTAATGAAGTGCGTGAAGTTCTTTTTTGATAGCAGCTACTGTATGTCAAGGTCAGGAATAAGCACACTCATTAGTTCTGCAGCTGCTTTGCAAACAGACATGGAGGGGCCTGAATCACAAAGCAACAGAAACAATTATTTTATTTGTGTGACAAACATTTACAGTTACACTAAGTGCTATCATGAAGGTTTTCCAGCGTACTCTCCCCTCTCACTGACGCTGTAGCTGCTCGACTCCTCGCCCTGTCAATCACAGATACAACATGGAAGAGCAGACTCCAGGACAAAGCAGCTGAGGAAACAGTCTTATTCCTCCGTCCCGCCATGTTGGTTCAATATGACATGTGGAACTGCTGCATCATCTGTTATTAGGCTCGAGCATGGCTCTGTGTTTTATCATCTGTCAGATCAGAGTTCAGGAAAACGTATGATTCATGTCGAATTTAATTCACACTGTGTTACGATGTTCAATGTGAAATATGGTGAATTGGGGTGTCCTTCCAGATGGCATGGTGAGACAGATTTCCAGGTCATACTGAAGGAGCTGAGAAATGAGATACACCTATTCACATAAAAGGGGCGGAGCTGAGTTGGCACCAGGTGACCGTTAGCAGACATGGACAAGTTCAGACCAGCTGCATGTCATGCACAGAAAGAACAAACTATGGGCCTCATTCACCGACAGCTTTGTATTTTCTTACATTTCTTTGTGAGGAGCTTCCTAAGGGAAGTACAGGTGCAGAACCGTTCACACCTGTGTTCTTAGAATCATGAAACAGCTGTTCTTGAACAGAGTGGGTGTGACTGTCTTTTTGTGTGTTCCTGATGAACATCAATAAACGCCTCAGCAAAGGGAATGAAGCTGCAGGGGCTGTGTGCAAAAATCGAGCTTCTAGACAGTATCTCACAAAAGTGAGTACATTTCTGCAGATATTTAATTATATCTTTTCATGGGACAACACTGAAGAAATGACACTTTGACGCAATGAAAAGTA
>JAQQAE010013223.1:0-12841 GCA_029823295.1 Pseudamia nigra | reverse complement strand
CAACACGTAACAAAGTTTTTTACTAGTACTAACACTGTCTTGTTCGTCAGATGTTGTTGACATGTTGACTTTACTTGCTGTTTTCAGTAGTGATACGTGGGAGACACCGAGCACAAAATACAAGCAGAGCACAGAGTTAGCATTGGTGGCTAAACTAACTAATCTAGTCCATTGGACACGGTGTGGATTTACATGTTGCCATTGTTGATTAATACTAGTAGAGATGATACAAATGTATGGTCTCTCCTGCTCAGTTTTTAAAAATGGCGCAGTTCCTTGTTGTGTCGGAGTCTCTCTCGAGACGCGTCCAGTGACGCCACTCCATAGCCAATCAGTCTGTGTACGTCATGTTCTCTACTCAACTCAGCTTGCTTGGAACCCCGGCCGAGCAGATATTAAAAAAGTACCTGGTACCAGGTGCTATGACCTAATGGAAATGCTCCCAAAGTGAGCTGAGTCGAGCCAAATAGGTACTAGTGGACAAGGGGCATTAGTCTCACCTGGGCCAGGGTCGTTGCAGAGTCGTTGGGGTCCCTGTCCCTGATAAAGGCAGGTATAGGGTTGTTAGAGGTTTCACCCTGAGGATGGTGACAGGAGGAGGGGTGTGAATGACCCAGGAAATTATCTTCAGTTTGGCTGGTTAGGGTTCTAAGAACAGTGCGGCAAATGGGTGAGAGATTGTGTTTTCGCCCTCCCCCTCTGCAGAAGCTTCCTAGATAGACAGCGAAATGTCTTCAAACCAAATATTCAGTCCAGTAAACAGAAGAAAACCACACAGCTACCGTGGATACCATGACCTGGATGACTGAGAACCTTCACAGACATTATTACTTATTGTTTTCTGTTTTAATTTATTTTGGATACTATGTACTTTTCTTTATTGATTTTTTTGCCCGCAAGGTGTGATGTTGTTGTTACTCTTTCATTTACATATTTGAAATGAACAGGAAGGAAATAAAGTGAAATATGAAGGTCACACAGAAACAGCCCATACTGTAGAAGCATCCAGTCCGGTGTACTTTTTACACTCTGTATTTCAGTCTGTACTTTGTCATTTTTACTCCGGTGAAAAATTACATCAATGCTTTTGTTGTTCACACATACCTGCACATGTGTTCCAATAAATAAAGTGTGTACCTTTGACGCCTCTGCTAACGTCATGCACTAACACAGACAGATGCAAGCGCAGTGTTCATAGTATTTACACTCAGCTGGGCTTTGTCGGAAACTCACCAGCACTGGGACTATCAAAGCTGTGTACGTCGTTTTATCCTGTGTGCCACATGCAGTCGACATACCACACAGAGTTTGTTTCAGCCTTTAACAAGGGGACATGACAAAGTAACAGCAACATCCATTCTTCTGAATTCCACATGGATCACTGCAGCACTAGTTCCAGAGGTGGATGAACACCGTTTTGTTTCAGAAAACTCAGAAAACACCAGACCACCTGAGACCATGACAAGACCAGATGGTTTGTACTCCCCTCGACACCAACAGCATTAGGAGGGGTTATTGATGCGATGCAGCCATGTATTAAAAGTTATATTCACATTACACCACTTGTCAAAAGTCTGGACACACCTCCTCCTTCTGTAGTTTTTCATCATCTTTATTATTTTCAGCATTCTCCATCAATATCATAGTCTGTATATACTACTGGATAAAGAGACCGTGATGTCACCCATTAGTTTCTGAAGGGCCGATTTGAAGCCAATCTGAGTGACCGTAGCAAGAGATCAATCAAACCCAAGCAGTGATTTGTTTGATAATTTGCAGTAATATGTTAATAACAGAGCTAAAAGTTAAAGATGGATCACCACATTACTTATTAGAGGGCCCAAATAAAACATCTGAGACCATAATGACTCATGATAAAAATGTATTTGCTTAGTATTTTCAGATAGAAGTCACATGTATCTCTATGGGAAAAGGCTTCTTGGAGCCAGATGAACGTTTCCCCGGTGGCCAAGCAGTAGTATTACAACTGAAAGTTACTTCCACATCAGCGTCACGGAACAGCCCCAGTCATTGAACACTGGTCAATACTGAAGACAGCCATAGTATGTAGTAAACAATGATGTGTTCAACAACCCAGAATATGCTTAATGTTTTAGATTGTCTAAAGTAGACACAGTTAGACTCAATCACAGCTTAGAACACTTAGGACATACCCTCAACATATACAGGAGGTAACCACCAGGACCGGTTTATTTGTCTTCAGTTCATTTCTGGAATTTCTTGTCTTCTTAATGTGCTTTAGTCCATCATGTGCACAAAGAGTAACGTGGTGGCTTTGGCTCTGCCAGCCTGTTGATAGTGAAGGAATTTAAGCTGTTTTTACAACACATTTCACAAATACTCAGTTGGACTGAAATTCGGTTGTTCACCCCTAGACCACTTCTGTGGGGGTCCTAGCCACTGCAGACTAGAACACCCAGTGAGATCTTCAGGTTTAGATGCAATGACCCCGTCGTTACCATCACTATTTGGTTCTTGTCAAAGTTGCTCAGGTTCTTAATTAGTCTGGACAATTTGCTGCTTTTAGTGAAACGACTGACCACTGCCTAATACATCCACCTACTGGCAAAAACCACTGGAACCATATAAACATTATGACCACTGAACCAGTCGGTGGACATAATGTTATGGCTGTTCAGTGTACAGTATATTGAACCAATACAAATGAAAGACACATAATTTGATATTTTACTTGTATGAGAAAAGAAACAAATTGAGCTCAAAATTTAACAGCTATGAATAAACTGTATTGAAATAAAATAAACCTCAGCCATTGACAACCAGCTCCAGGGTATAGTGTGGCAGTGAGGTGACCCTGCTGTTGTCTGGCCAGTCTGCAGGGATGTAGAGGTATATTTACTGTTTGACCAGTGCAGCGAGATAGTCCCTTGACCACCTCACCATACTCTGGGTATACAGTACAGAATAATAATATAGCACCTGTCTGTCATTGTCTGTGTGTCTTGGGGGTTTGATGTCTACCTAATCATACTTCAGTAAGCACTAACCACTGGTCCGTGTTCTTAAATCTCCTGTCCTTACAGCAAGCTGCGTCTAAATCCCCTATGGTCGCCCCTTTAACACGTCATTAATCCCCGGCGGCCACCCTTTTGAACAGGGGAGCTGTGTGAAGGGATAACCAGGCCTCCTCAGACACAAGGGGAGGGGGGGGTGTTGATGGGGGGGCAGAACTGCGTTGGATTTACTCCACAACCAGCAGGTTAATCCTGCCTTCACACTGAGTGAGCAGAGGGGGAGGCGGCGTGTGTGAGGAAAAGTGTGTCTTTATTGGAGACAGTTAAGGATCGGCTCCATCACAGTAATGACTCTGGGGGAACATCAGCATCTGGTGCTCAAAGTCATCCAGTCCCCAAAAAGGAACGTACAGATTGCTGCCATTTCTTTATTAGATTACAAATGAATGGATGTGAACATTTGTACTGATAAAACCAAAACAGCATGCAGCGAGCAAATGACAAACAAACCAGGATGCTGAATGCCGAAAAAGGAGAGACAGACCTACTATAAAAAACAATTAATTACCAGGGAAGTGGTGACATCGAGAGTGACTGGAAAAAAGAATTCCCCCGAGTCGAAATTATGCAGCGAGCTAATCAGTGTTACAAAAAGTACACAGCACAAGTTAATTTCCAATCTTGTCAGTGTAATACTTCATACTGCAGCGAAACTAAAAACAGAAAATTTGAACTTTTACTTTTGTTCAGAGAGACGAGCACAGCTTGTAATTAAATCCTGATTGGTCATGGGTATTTCTTAAATGAAGATCAGAATTAAATGCCACACTTCAGAATGACTTCACACTGACTTTGTTAGTGGAGAACAATGTGTTTTCCCACAGCCTCAGCAACAACAACAACAAAAAATTAGAGCAGTGAAACTCATCAAGGTGTGTCGGTTTGTCCACGTTGTATGACATCTCAGGAACAGCCTGAGGGAATGGCATAGAGGGTGAATGAAAAATATTTTGGTGACCAAAGGTCAAGGCTGCTGTGACCTGGTGTCTCTCCATTCCTAAGGGTGCAAAGTCGCTGCAGTAGGGTTTTTGAGTAATTCAACACAACCACTGACTTTGACTCATCAGACTTTGGTGTCCAAAGGTCAAAGCTGTACTGACTCCCCAAACCGATTTTTTGGTCATGACAACTGATCATTAAGAGAACTACACAATCAAACTATTGTGCATAAATAGTGCACACACGTGATTGAACTTGGAGTTCTTTTAAAGGTTCAGTGTGTGACACCTTAGTGACACCTCGTGGTGATGTTGTAGATTGTGACCAGCTGACTCTGCAGGGTAGTTTTTGGGATTTGAGTCAAATGGATAGTAATTTAAATATATGGACAACAGCAGGTCAGCTCCTGGTGGCTAACTCTCTGTAAACACAAACAACTTTCATTTTTGGGCAACTATACACTATTAAAAACACAACTACAAAATTGTCAATCTCTGAAGCGATCATGTGGGATTGCTGAGTCAAAATAGTTGAACTTGCTTTCCCATAGGAAATGAATGCACTTTGAATGCCAATGGGGAAAAATTGTCAAAAAAGCTTAATGTTTTAAAAATCATAAAGGTTAGAATTATAAAAAGCAATCACAGAGATGTCCTGAATAAGATGAACAATGTGAAGTTCAAATGTTTGAATCAACCAAAAAATGTAGGATCAGTTAAATGACAAAAAACGTATGGAAGTGGAATAATAAGGGAATAAAGACTAAAGACAACAATAGCGGGATTGATGCATGACTCAGCAACCCCAGTATTTATAAATATTGCTCATTTCCAGAATTGGAGCCCCTTAAATGTCCTCATCTCACACACTAGACCTTTTAAAATGTGCTTTTCAAGGTGAAAAAAAAGTCTACAAACAGGATGAAATTTTATTAGATTGCATTTGTCAAATCATTATCCAAATGCGTGGCATGAAATTATACATAGTTAAAATAATTAACTGTTACACAACTGTAACATAATAAGTAAATTTAACTGCCATAAACCGCTGCAACTGGTTACATTTGTTTCTGAACTGAAGGAAGCTTTGCAAACAGCAAACCGCTTCCTGAAATTTATTTAAAGAAATACAAAACAATAAACACCAGTGCATGTGGAGTTTTTTGCAGTAACAATGTGGCTGCTAAGTTTTCTTCTGATTACAAAAAGTCTCCGGCGTTCATGTCTGGGGTGCACAAGAGCCTAGGCTAGGCAGTTGGACTTTTACTATTCTGTCTCCTCTTCAGTCTAAAAGACTCATCAGCCACTCGGCAGGGCTCTGGCTGCTAACCAGGACTAATTCTGCCTCCTGCTGGCTGGTGACACACACTGAGACAGCCATGATTGGCTGTGTAACACCGGGGGGTACACCTCTGATTGTCTGCTTAGCATATTTTCTCCCGTCTGATGGCACATACTCACTCTTATCTTTATTGCTCAGTACTATACAAAGGAGACAGGAAGGTGTAACTGGTGCTGATAGTGGCATGTGTTTAATTCATGTATGTGCCCGTATATGTGTTCTATATTGCATCACAAGTGTGTTTTTTGGAGCGAACACAAAGTCAGACTCGACGCTAACCCAAAGATTGCCTCCCAGCCTCCTTTACCCTCTTGTTTATTGTTTCCCCCTCCTTTTCCTTCCTCCTCTTCCTCTCCACAGTGGCACAGATCAGATAGAATGTCACCTCTACAAACTGCCGCGAGCTAATTAGCTGTTAGCCATGTTTGTGTTCCTGACTGATGACAGGATCATTTACTCTGGTCTCCAGCTGGCTCTGTTTGTCGTAGCCATCTCATTAGCATGGCAAATTAGTCCCACTCAGTCAGGGTTCTGCCTTGCCCAATAAGAAGTGATTGGAATGCAAATCAATCAAGAGGGCGGAGATATGGAAATCATTAAATTGCGGTGAAGGGGGAAGAATAACAATTCTCCATAAAGTTTTATTCTGGGAGGTCATAAAAATCATGTGGACTTGTTCGCTGGAAATAAAAGACAAAAGCCGGTCTGATCTCACCAGGAAAATGACAACATAGATAATTATTAAAGCAACCAGTATTGTTGTTTTCTAGTAAATCCTCACAACCATCTGCTGATGCAAGGATATAAACTCTGTAACGGGAGGTTGGTGCAGATGTAGCTGAATAACAAACCTGTGGAGGGTGGACCAGTGTTGGTGTCTTGTTTACATCTTAAAGTAAGTGATGTCACCTGTAAACCATACCTGTTTTTGCTTAAACGCCCAGTGTGGAAGATTTAACTGTCACCTATTTTCACAAGTGGAATATAATAGTCATAATTATATTGTGATTACCCCTCATTGAATAGCCACTTTATCGAGGTACAAAGGTTTACATGCCTGAGTGATCCTAGGAGTTATGTTGTCGGAGGCAATTTGCCCCTTGTAGGGTCTCCCAAGGCAAATTGGTCCTACATGACAGGTCTGACTAAGAGAGATTCAGAAGACCCTTATGACAATGCCTTCCTGTGGGCCCACCACCTGCAGGAAGGGTCGTAAGGATCCGGTGCTGTGTGATTTGGGTGGCAGCGGAAGGCGAAGGCCCAGGTGGTGGAAGCCCCAGTTGCTAAAACTAGATCCAACTGGGAGGAGGCCCTGGGGCAGACTCAGGACACCCTGGATGGGCTAGGCCTTGGAATGCCTCGAAGTCCCCCCCAGAGGAGCAGGAGGAGGTGGCTGGGGAGAAGGAAGCCTGGGCTTCTGTGCTGAGGCTGCTGCTTTCGTGACCCTGACCAGGATAAGCAGAAGATGATGGATGGATGTTGTGATTAGGGTATAATCACCTGAAAAAGTAAAATACCACAGAATGAGCCATTTATAAAAAGAACATCCTTTTCCATAGGGTCCATCATATTCTGCTGCAGTCCCTCAACACCTACCTCATTGTGGTCTAGCTGTATTGTGGGTGGCGTCCAGCAACACCTGCTTCATTAGTGTTGGTTAATATGCCTTACACTAAAACCACAGAGACACAGCAAATGCAGCATGTTTATTAGCCACCATAGAGGAGGGCTGTTCAGCAGCTTTTCATGGACGAAACAAGAATCATCAAATTCCTTGGGATTAATTTCTGTCCTCATCAGTCCAACCCTGAGCTAGCGGTGTTTAATGTAAATATCTGGGAAAACGCTGCAAACAGCCATCATGACAGTAAATTCTTCATTTAAAATAGTTTCATTTCCTTATCTGCATTTACCCCTTTATAACAAATTCGCCTCCAACGAGTGGAAACATTTTGTTGCACATTTTTGGAAGTTCATATAAATGTTGCTGCTTTGTAATTGCACATTATATATGTTTACGGAAACACATCTAGCAATTAGAGGTGCGTTAGCAGCGAGCTAACACGGCAATACTAGACAAACAACCTGAGATGATTGATTACTTAGCAACAAATAAAAACTGTAAACATATTGAATATATATATACATATACCTCTGTTCTTTCTAAAATTTGTTTAAAATTCTGGCTAGTGACTTCCTGTTCTGTGTCACATGGTGTCTCCACCACCCCACCTTTTAAAGAGACAAGAAACAGAGTCTGTTCCAGTGAATTGGATTTACATATATTAAAGAATTATTTCACCCGAAAGTCACCAATCTAAGCACTGGACCACCCTGTTTCTGTCTCAGTGACAAATTCTTGCAAACTCTACGTATACAAACTCTATCTGAAGTGGGTGACAAGAAACTGGAAAACAGAATGGATAATAGTGAAATATGTGATCTGAGTGTTTTATTATTAGTACATAAGTGTACTAATTTACATAAGTGTAAACCATTTACTTCGTGTATTAGCAGGGATGGGTACTGAAATCCGTAATCAAGTCAGATTTTGTTGCTTCATTTCGGCACCAATAACTACATCAGGCCTGACACAGAACCTGCTCTGCCTTCTCCAATTTGATATTACAGGCAACAGTAGGCCATGCTAACAGGAGCAAGCAATTAGCTTAGTTAGCTTAGCTAGTAGCAACCATAGACTGTATGTATTAGTGGACAAAGTGACTGTGACGTTGTCACTTCCTGGCTGCCATATTGGAGCCAAAAACAGAATGTAACCATATTTGGATGAATGACAGTGAGGCTAAGTGAGCGGTCATGCGAGGGGACTCATGGGAAAGCTAAGAGTAGCCGCTAGCTTACTGACGAGATAAAACTTCATCATGCAGTGTCAAACAAAGTCATATTATGATTTTGTTCCTGTAAACACCCACAGCTGCAGTCGAGTATATCTCAAGTAAAACTATGTCCATATTGATTAAATAGAAGATATGAAGGTCTGACTTCACTAGTGAGTTGAGTTACCATAGCGACATGTTATTCAAACCCCAGCATGTAGTAGCAGTAATTTGTTGGATTATTTGCTGTAACATCTTAATAACAGAGCAAAAAGTTAAAGATGGACCACCATATTACTTATTAGAGGGTCCAAATAAAACATTTGAGACCATAATGACTCATGATAAAAATTTATTCGCTTGGTATTTTCAGATAGAAGGCCAATGTATCTCTATGGGAAACAGGCTTCTTGGAGCCGGGTGAACAGTTCTCCAGTGGCCAAGCAATGGTATTACAACTTAACATTACTTCTGCATCAGCCTCACTGAACAGCCCCAGTCATTGAACACTGGTAGCAACCCTCCAAAACAGCAAAATGTATGAAGCAGAGTGTGAGTTTACATCACCAAAAGACAACACCACAATGTACAATAAGGATGTGAAAAGATGTAGGCTATGTGCTAAGGTGAAAACTTTTAGTCAACCTTAAGACCTTGAACATTTTGGGGGTGTCTGACATTTCAGCAATTACCTTACGGACAGATCTCAATGTGCCCAAGCACATGGTTGTACCTCTCCCTCAGTTCCAGTAGTCAAAGTGTGCCTCAGGGCTCAGTTTTACGGCCGCTTCTGTTCATTCTTTACATAAATGGTATTGAACGGAATGTCAATAATGCAAACTTTCATTTTTATGCTGACGACTCGGTCATGTACTGCTCAGCACCTACCTCAGGCCAAGCTCTTACCAAGCTACAGCGTGCCTTTGACACTGTACAGCAGAATTTTTGTGATTTAAAACTGGTGTTGAATGCTGACAAGACCAAGGCCATGGCATTTTCAAATGCTAAATCGAAGCCCCGACACCAGCCTTCAATCTCTACTTCCCAGGGTATTCAGATGGAAATTGTTTCGAGCTACAAATACCTTGGTATTTTGATTGATGAGTCCCTGTCTTTTACTCCGCACACTCAGCAGCTGGTAAAAACGCTAGAATTGAAGCTTGGTTTCTATTTTATTATCAAATCTTGCTTGTCCTTTGAATCTAGGAAAAAACTTGTTGGTGCCACTTTTATGTCAGTGTTGGACTATGTTTGATGTTTTACTTCATCCCAGAGCCTACATGCTCTAGACAGCGTTTATCACACAGCTCAGAGGTTCATCACGAACTTCAAAACCCTCACGCATCATTGTTTGTTTGTTGTATAACCGTGTGGGATGGTCCTCATTGTCTGCACGTAGATTTAAACATTGGCGTATCGTCATCTACAAGGTTATTCTTGGCCTTCTTCCTTCCTGCCTCCAGACTTATATCACTCAGAAGAGTACAGGATCTTATAATCTTCCTTCCCAGGATATTTACTTGCCGTCTGTCCCAAAGGTCAGAACTGAATTGGGAAAAAAGCATTTAAATTTGCTGCTCCTCCTGACGGGAACGAGTTACAAAAAGAGTTGAAACTCAGTGAACTTATTTCATTGGACACGTTTAAGAGAAAGTTGAAAGAACTGGAAGCAAACACATGTGGCAGCAGATGCTTTGATTAATTCACCAATATGGCTGATTCTGGGAAATAGTTGCTGCTTATATTGTTATGGCCTTTAATGCATATGGACTACATGCAGTATTTTGTATTATGATATTTGTGTATGACTGTGTTTTGTTTGTCTGAAAGTGTTTGCTGCTGCTGTCTTGGCCAGGGCACTGTTGAAAAAGAGATTTTTAATCTCAATGGAGGTTTTCTCCTGGTTAAATAACAGTTAAATAAAATAAATAAATTTTTGCTTCTATTTAGGTCTTTTTCACTCATTCTACCAGTCAGTACCTAAGTGTCATACATAATTTGATTTAGGAGAACCTCAAGATTCTGTCTAGCACATTTAAACTCCCAAATTTACATTTGCTTGGTCTGAAAATGGATAAATTCATCATAATTTTGAAAAAAACATCAGTACATAAATGCTGTTCGCTCAAACATACCCACAGGAAGTTTGTTTTATAAACTTATAAAGTTACACTAAGGTGTTTTTCCACTTCCAAATACATTTATGTCCACATCAAACCTTTCCTAAGAAAGTTACAGCCATTTATAATGATATGATTCTGGGTGTTTTTCAGTGAAAAACATGTAGATGTGTGTAATAAAGTTCAGAAAGTAAACAGGCAGGTTATTATACCAGAATAGAAGACACTGGAACAAAAGTGACTGTTTTTAAAAGATAAATATTATATGTGGAACATGAACAACAATTGCCAATTTTTTTGGAATTGCCTTTATCACCAGTCTAACCTTTGATCGCCACAGTAACATGTAGATTCAGGCTTCCATGCAGTCATTGGTTGGTCGAGTGGATGACGATGTTGTCATTCAAGCTGAGGTATTGAATTTTTGAAGGTCCAAATGAGACGTGAGTTTTTAAAGCATGTTGGTATGACCAGCGGTTCAAAACCTATTAAGCATTTTAGAAGAACAAATACTTTTGGCCACTGGTGGCGTCTAGGTTCCTGAGGTTTCATGAAACCTCTGATGAGGAGATGCTAAAATCAGATGAATGCTCTGTGATAGTTGACATGAGCCAGTGCTAAACACACTAGCTGACAGGGTGGGGGTCCACGACGCATGGGGAGATGATAAAGACTGCAAAAGCAGAATTTACACAGGTTCGAAAACTGAATTTATTATAGTTGGGTTAGGTTTTATTTATTATTGGTTTATTTATTTATGTGGTTTTTTTAATTAAGGAGTAGTTCTGTAAGTGTTTTAATGTGGTCATTCTCATATAATTAGTGGGATTGCTGAGTTATGCAGCAATCCCACTATTGTCTTCAGTCTGTAATATTCTTCTTCCACTTCCTTACGTTTTTTGTCATTTAACTACTCCTACATTATTTGTTCAATTCAAACCATTCAAACTTCACATTGTTGATCTTATTCAGGAAATCTGTGCTATTGCTTTTCATAATTCTAACCTTTATATATTTTAAAATATTGAGCTTTTTTGACAATTTTTTTTTTCCCATAGGAAATGAATGGAGAACTCTAACGGAATGTGTGGTTACCATGGCAATGACAGTGCTTTGATCCTTTCATTACTACTCCACTGAATAGTTAATTTAACTCTTGCCCTTTTCCATCAAGTTCAACTATTCTGACTGAGCAATCCCACGCCATCTATTCAGAGATTGACAATTTTCTGGTTCCAAATTTTTTGTTTTCCTCTTAAAATTAGTGCTGTTTGAAAAGTATTGATTTAGCACCAGTATCAAAAAACAGTACAGCGGAGTGGAGTTCATCTGTCTTCAGCAGAGGGGTCTTTTGCTAGACTTTTGCAGTAGTGGTCGCTCTGAGCACAGCGGGTGGTCAAGCACCTGCATATGCAAAAGAAGAGAGACCAATTTCCAGTCAACTTAAAAAGTCATCAGTTAAACTTCTGATTTTTGCTGTGAATGGTCATCATCAACATTATTTTAGCCCGAACCATCTTTTCCTGGTAATAACCAAGCAGTTTTTTGTGTTTAAGACTTTAGACTATGATGACAGCAATGTCAAACTGTAAAAACAAAGTTATATTGCTAATTTTCACACAATTTTGTGCACATTCTCCTGCTGCCTGTTCAGACCTTAATCCAACATAGACCGGCAAATATTCCAGAACTCATATACGTAATTGTGGAAGTCATTTGCAATTGACCTTTTCTGTTGTTTGGGTAAGAGGCCATATTGACAAAGGCAGGAAAGGTCAAGATTAAGCCAATTTTTGGATGCGTTGCCACAAGCAGAATGGGCAGCAAAGTGGAGAATAAGAGCTCTTTCTGCCCAAGAGACTATGAATTGTAAGAACATTCTTTCCCATTTCTGAAGTCGAGATTTAATCGTAAGAGTCTGTTCGTCAAATCAGTGCCAGGTCAGGTACAGTAAGTCTCTGGATTGAATAAAATAAACCTGTCCGAGAAAAAAACAAAAAGAGAATCTGTCAATAAATAAACAAGGCCACCATATTAAAAAGCAGGGCTGCCTGGCAAAGGAACCTTGTTTGTCATCATTGCTTGGTAATTCTGCTAAGTGAGCCGTTAATACAATCCCAGTGTAAAACAATCTCTTTAATATTCTGTCATCAGGTTTTCCTCTTCATCAGCAGGAAGTTATTGATCATGCTCAGGAGCCGCTTTTACAACAAGGCGGCTGCATTTTCTCGGAGCGTCATCCGACTCCATTGGTGCATTTACATCGCGCCGCCTCGTGCATGTAGCTGAGAGTTATCTGACTGCTGACAGAAGTGGGGAGGAAAGTTTGCAGAAAGCATATAGGTAGCACATGCAGGAACCTACACAGTGTTTTTCCAGGCGCGGAACAATAGATGAGCGAGCCACTGGGGTTTTCTAGGTACATTTAGGTTGTTAGAGGTGCAGGTCTCTGTCTCGCTCTCTCTCTTTTCTGTGTGTGTTTTACTCCTTGAAGTCAATCTCTGTGAAGCTGCCGCTATCTCCAGTTTCATTTGTCGACAGGCCTGCC
>JAQQAE010013222.1:0-12841 GCA_029823295.1 Pseudamia nigra | reverse complement strand
CTGGTGAGGGACAGAAGAGTTGTTTGTTTTCTAGCTGCCCAATACTTATTGGCCTCCCATTTTCACAAATAAATTGTCTAAAAATCATACAATGTGATTTCCTGGATTTTTTTTTACATTCTGTCTCTCCAGCGGTCCGCTCATCCCTTTGATGACTCGGTCACCCTGCAGTAGGGTCGCTGGGTGATTTAGTTCAGAGTTTTTTAAGGTGAATATATGCAAGTAGTGTCAGTGCGCTATCTAAAAGTTTGATCACTCATCTGTAGATAAATGGCTCAGGTCTTTTCAGATCTGCTTTGACTCAGAGCTGCTCTCAGTGGGTCAAACTCTCTTTGTGTGTCTCTCAGTTCAGAATTCCTAATCCTCTCAACGTCGGTCACACAGCTGCTTAAATTACCTCGGTATACACGGCTATCTTGTATTCCACTGATGACAGACAGTTCACAAACCACACCCACATCCTCTGAATGTGTGTCAGTATTTCTAAGCTACATGCCTACAGAACTTGGATCGAAACAGTATGTCTATTAATTCATGATGGAGAGTCTACAAACAATAAACCGAAAAGTCAAATTTCATCATTATCTTTCAGGATCTAATATAATAAATGAGAGGAATAAGTAACAGTTCCAGGTCAGGACCTTCTGGATCTTAGGAGACCATAATTTAGTCACTGGAGACTTAGAGAAGCAATAGCAGAAATACGCATCTATCTATGGCGGAGGCTTAAAGGGTTGAATAAAACTTGTCTTTATGAGCTGAGCACAGCCATGTAAATTTTAGTTTGTGGATTCCAAAATATGAGCATCTATGCTGAAAAAGCCCTTAAGCTTCTTTCATGTGTCTAGGATAAATGCAGGAAGATCAACAATAGATGTTTTGACTGTTGGTAAAGTGCACAGCTTTAAAGTTTAAAGACTAAACTGGGGTGCCCTGTGCTCACCTTTCTGAATGAATAATGGGTTCTTTGTTTAGTGAGAAGAGAGAAGTTTGAACCAATTAAAGATGTCGTTTTTGGCAGAATGAGCACATGAATTACCATTACTGAACAAGCGTACACTGTGTGCCTGCACTTAAATGGATAATTCCTGTATTTGATTCTGTTTTATCTTCTCTAAAGCAAACAATCATTACATGCCCTGTATGTCACAATAACTTTCAGTTTCATATAAGCATAAAATATATTCACATAAAACAACTGCAGACAAAGTCACCAATGTACAAAATCTTAGCTTTCAGGAGAACAGAAAGTCATACTGACGGCAGTAGGCATTCTGTTTGTCAGAATCCCCAATTGTACGGGTAAGTCCACTGAAAAAGGAAGGCCCACCACACTGATAACCAAATCTGTTTAAGCTCATCCAATCCTCACTAGCTTTCACTGAGGATGACAGCAACAAGACAGAGTCATTCACAACACCCTATTTCTCTGGTGGATCTCACAAAATACAAGAGAATGATCATCGTCATCCAAAACTATAATCCATCTGTTCGGACAGTATTCTTTCTGCACAGCACTGGCTGTCCCTGAGAACCAGCAGCAAATCAAATACAATGAACTCGGTCCAAACCAATTTTCTTAAACAGCCCAGCCATTAGCCACTACAGATGTTAATTCATGTGCCTCATTTACATATGGTAATGAGGAAGATGATTAAAAAGTGAAGGAAGGGTAAGAGCTTATGTTTATGTCAGTGCTGCTATTTTGTCATCTCCCTTAGCTGAAACTATTCTCCTTTGTGTTCTTTAATAACTGTGGATCTCTCTGGAGAGGCAGGCCTCCAGACTATCCATGCAATCTCAAAAGATTAATATAAGTGTGTACTGTATCTGTGTACTGTAATGCATTAGTGTTGTGCTCTGACAGGCATTTTATTTCCTGCAGATAGCATGGAATATTTAATGAAGCTGATGCTGAATCACATGGTTGCAGTGTTCAATTGATTTTTGAGCTGGCTGATGAACACTTGTTTGCTTTTTGCCACATTGGGTTTTTTGCTGTGCAACACAATGTCCATTGATTTTACCCTTTCATGTCATAGCTGTGTCATATCAGCACAATGTGGAGAGCGCACATTGATATGTTGTGCTTTTTATGTGAAATGCCTTCAGTAAAGTACATTTAAATTTACTTTCCAAAGAAAGGCTAAAAATTCCTGCAGGACAAAAGCAAAGATGAATGAGTAGCAGCTATTTGAAACCATCAAAAGTCTGAATGCAGCACAGTGACTTTCTTGCTGAACTTATTCAAACCACTCTTTATTGTGATGCATTTTAAGAGTGAATGAAAGCCATCTGCCAAACAAAGTACATTATTCCTGACTCTCCAGAGCATATGAACTCTGCTGCAGTGAAAAAAAAGTACCTTGGCAAATAATATGTTTCTTTTTTAAACTGCTGCCACTTGATTATGCTTCATTTTCAATAGACGCCCTTGTACAACGTCAATCCTAAAGTGACACGTGTACCCTCCTTTGGTTTGATAGTCACGCAGCAATTTTTTATTTGTCTTTTAATAATCTGCCCCTGTAGATCAAGATAACATCTTCTCTTTCAGTGTTTTTCTCTATTTCTTTTAATTATTTCCAACATTGTGCCTTAATACTGAAGACATCTATGATAACTGTGAAAGAATATGTATGGACTAATGTAGCAGACAAAAAAAAAGTGTTAAACAACCCAGAACAGTTTTTATATATCTTAGACTGTCCAAAGTAGTCACATTTAGCTTTGATGACTTAGGACATCATAGAAATAAAGAAAAAACACCAAAGAATAAGGTGCGTCCAGACTTTTGACTGGTAGTGTAGATGATAACAAAGCAGCGCTGACTTCTTTCTCTTTCAAGGACAATTAGTCATATAAAAATATATAATTTTAATGCTTGTTAAATGCTCTGATTTCAATTCGGTGGAAATAAAAACTCTGACGCCACTTGAAATCACAGATAGCTGGCAATGAAATAGCAATAGAAATATTGTGTTACAGCAAATTGCTGAAGTTGATCATTCAAATAAGTGTACTGTTTCCATGGTAACAACACTACTCTTGGCTGCATGGCACTGACTGATAGCTGCACACAGCCAGTATGCGATGAAGTATCATTTAAGAAGCTGTTTTCTGCCTCTATTCTAATACAGACTGATCAGTGATTATATGCCGGCATTGTTTATGGTCATTAATCAAACACTCAATCAGACGAGCACAAGTGTAAGAGCCTCATGCAGCACTTTGTTGAGCACAGTGTGTTGCGCTTCCATCAGTAGCAAAGAGCACCATGCCTCCACCTCTAAACACTCATTTAGACTTTCAGTCCTCAGTCATGGCTCACTCTGCCTCATGCAGCGAACTCAGATGGACCATCAGCCCCCCACTGAGGGACTCATTGTGACTTCAGCATCTGACGAGTGCTCACAGCCAAAACATCAGTGCCGACAAATTGTTCTTTTAAGTGCACGGTTAAATAAGGGCCTGAGAAAACATAACAATTTGCAATCACATAAACTTCGAGCTTGCATCTAGAAATGAAGTTGGTGAATAGATGAAGGAAGCAACTATGGTAATTTGTGTCCTATTTTTAGCAAGGCATAGGCTTGCATGAAGAGTAGTTCTGCTTGCGATTACTACGACAGATGGACGTGAATATTAATAAAAATGTGATCTAAGTGTTATTTAAAAAATATCCTGGAGCATTTTTAGTTTGTTTCCACTTCACCTCATAATTATGGATACATGCTGGAGAGTTTTAATACTGTACTGGGAACAAAAACACAAAAAATGGTGTATTCTGTTTTAGCCCATGCAGTTTAGCTGTTTGAACAAGGCCAATTAACTTACACACAGACCTAATCACATCATTGAAGACATTGTGTGTTTATGAAGGAAGTGAATGTCCAAAACATCAAATACAGTTTGAAACGTTACTGTGTGAAAAGGACATTTTTATGTGTTGCTATGATGCAACCATAGACGCTCGTCCAACTCATTCATATGATTACTCTGTGACTACGTGAGTATCAAACAGTGAACTTAGAAGTGCATTTAAGGCTGTTCTCTGTACTGTACCCCAAAGAACATTGAGGTTTAAATGATCAGGGTCTGCTGGCGGTGCAGGATGCGAGGCTGAGAACTAAAGGTGATAGAGCTTTTGCAGCTCTGGCCCCTGAACTCTGGAACTCAGTGATCTATAAAAAGGCAGCCAAAACCACATCTTTTTAAACTTGCATTTAGATGACTTTGTCTTTTATGATTTAGTTGTGATTTTTATGTATCGTATTTTAATATCATTGTATTATTTTATTCCTTTTAGTATTTGGTTGTACAGCTTTTTTTTATCTTAAAAGGTGCTACATAAATAAAACTTTTGCTTATTTACTCAAAGAAGGGAGTAATACGTATGTGGAAAACATGAAGAAGTTAAAGAAGAAGCGTTGATGAGAAAGTCTTCTGGATGCAATGGTATTGAAATAAAGGGGCTGAACAATGAGAGCATTTTGTCTGCCTTAACTGGACACAGTAAGGAGAACAGGTCCTTTGTGCCCTTTTGTTGTGTGTGCGACTTCTCATGTTTATTCATGTTTGCATCATAGCCAAGGGGTCAAAAGAGGTGTGTTTACAGAAATTCTCCCATTCCCATAGGGCTATGCAGGCAGAAGATGCTATCACAAAACAAATCACCAGCCAAGTTTAAACCCTTTGAGCCTTTAATCCTGTTGCCAATTTGCCTGAATTTCAGTTCTTGTAAGTCGTTCTTTGTAAATTGTTTGGAGATCTAAAATAGTTTCTTTAAGCATCTGGACAACATTTGCTGACCTCAAACTCAAATTTAACAACTGCTCATGTGACCTTTGAGCTTTAAGTTGACATGTGCACATGTGAGGCTGCATCACTTGGCTATAGCCCAATAGCTACAAGGAACTGCACAATGGGCATTACTTATTCTGGACAAACAGCACTCTCCCTTCAGCCAAGTCAGCCTGTAACCAGACAGACAAAGAGGTGCTTGCGTTCTCCTCTTGAACACTGTAAGGTCAAACACCTCACACGTTGTCATATGCTTAGCTTCACATTCAGTAAAGACAATACAATTTTCCATTTTCCAGTTAAATGCAGACATCTCTGATATTGACACTGACATCGTCTGCCCTCTTGTAGAATCATCTTTCTTCAAATGTCACATGTGAAGTGCCTGCGTGCCAGGGACAATGAGTGGGATAGGGTTTCCTGGCAAGACTTAGCAGCCCCAAACTTAGATCTGACTCCCTACGGATGTTGGTATGTGTGTGTTTCGGTGTGCATTCAACTGTTGATAGGAGGGGGGTATACACCAAACAGTAAAATTAGCTTCTTTCCAACAGGTTTTGACAATATATTCCAGTAATAACTTTGAGTGATACAAAGGTTACAATTGCAGCACTACAAAGACACATGTAATTTCAACAACTTTAAAATTTCAAACTTAAATTAAGATGTTCAGTTCTACTTCTGGTAAATTCCTACTGATCACTCCCTGTTAGAGTTTAAGTTTTATTTTCTGTAAATCGGGATGTACAGTACATATGGGGAGTTGCTATTACTGACATATACTAGGCGGAGGAGGAGACATCAATAAAAGACCGCTGCAGTGTTCCCAAAAGGTGTAATAAATGTTTCAAACCTCAGATTATTTAATATCAGTCATTTATATTGTTGATAATGAATACCTTTGGGAGACTTACGGCATAGTGTAACATGAGGTCTTATAATTTTTAAGCTGTTGCTGACATCAAAGGAGCAGCAAATACAAGAACATCAAAAAGACCACTAAGGAAAAACACCATTTTGTAAAATGAGGATTTCCCTTTCTTGGTGTCACAGAATATTTTCAGGCCACTGATTTATTTCATAATAATACTAATAGAACCCAAAGGAATTAGGTATGAATAGTTATGCTGGTGGGTATGATAGTGAATATAGATTGTGACCGGAGTATAGTAAACAGAAGCAAAATTGAATATACATATAACAATAATAGTAAAATAATAATAATAATAATAATGATAGATGTTTTTATAATGATAGAAGTTGGAGTAATAAAACCAAAAACAATAATAATAATGATGAAAAATCATAAGAATAATAATAATGACAGGAACAACAACAATATTAATAATCCTCAACATCATCGTAATCATAATAATTCTATAAGCATACTAAAACCCATTCCCTCTGAAATATACAACTTTTAATTTATTTTATTATTACTGCTATTATCATCATACATTACAGAAAATAATGAACTTTATCACAATATGCTAATTTTTTGAGAAGGACCTGTATTAGTGAAAAACTGCTGAGAAAGGTCTGCGTACATTTAGACTTTTCAGGAAAATCCAAATGTGTTGCCTGTACTCCAATGTATGTACATATACATACATATAACATATAGATAGGCCTAGACAAAGCACTGCAGTAAATCCTGCCATTTATGTAAAAAGTAGGACTGAAGTAAGCTAACTGTAGGTTATAATGGATAGTAAAGTTAGGTACATTTACCTCTTTACATGTGCTTGACTGGTATTTTCAGAAAAAAAGTACTTCTGAGAGTAGTTTCTTTGCTGAATACTTTCTACTCGTATTCATAATGTAGGCGTAAAAAAGACTGAAATTAAAATAAAAAAATAATAAATTGAATTAAATCTTTAAAAAGTAAAATTAGTAAACTAAGCAACAAAATGAGCGAATTTTTAGAAAAACAATCACATAAATTCAAATATAAGCACAAAAATGAGCAAAATAATCATGTACAATGAAAATGAAATGAAAATAAGAGCCAAAATGACTGAACACAAATGAAAATAAGAAACAAAATGACTAAGTGAACAAATGAAGCAACAAGAGTTGCTTCATTTGCTCACTTAATAATAATAATAATCATCATCATCATCATCATTAAATAATAATAATAATAATACTCAAATAAGTTAAAAAAAATCAAAATTTTCAAGGAAATACACTAAAATTAGAAAAAAATACTTGTTTGAACAATATGTTATGCTGTAATAATTTCCACATAATGAAGTTACTACTTAAAGGTGCAGTCTATAATGTTGGCAAAGTAGCTAGTAGCCTATTGTTTGTGGTGGAATGATAGAAATGATTAGACAGGCAACCTGCCAGTCAACTCTGCTTACAACCTCACAGCTGTCAAGATAGTATGTCTGTTCTTTTCTTACCTGTACCAGATGTTGAAGGAATCTGAAATGCAGGCTATCTCTCCTCAGTCGTCCTGTGGTTATTACCGTATTTTCCGCACAATAAGGCGAGGTTAAAATCTTTTATTTTTCTCAAAAATCAACAGTGCACCTTATGGTGCAGAGCGCCTTATGTATGGATTTATTCTTGCTTGTGCTTACTGACCTCGAATCAATCTTACCGTATGTGGTACACGGCGCTCAAAAATCTGTCAAAATGTTTTAGTACGGTACAGCTTTGCCGCACCACTTGTAGGAGCATTACGGTAATCAGGAGCCTCGCAAAGTGATACATACTGTACCATACTGTGATCATGTAGTATGACCATATACGTGACACGTGATATGTGAGTGATACCGGTAGGAAGCGACACAGAGACACGCTCACAGAGACATGCTCATGAAGCGGATTTCACATTCACCGAACAGAGGCAGAGACACAACCCGGAGCACACATCCACTCCAGGCAGATTAACCAAAGAACTCCAACCGCCAGACACTGGCGCCAACAGGCTGAAGAAAGCCAAAACACGAGCCATGTGGGAGCACCAGACGACAGAAGGCTAACACACACTCACCAAGACATGGAGGAAACACCGGGCGAGCCACGCCACCACCCGCCAATGGACCATGGAGGCTCTGGTCCTAAGTGCCTTCCGAGCCCCTACGAAAGCCGGAACCACCACCAAACAGCCAAGCAACAGCAAGGAGACTGACCCAGACAATGACGAGAGGGATCCGGACCCGCCCGACACCGACACCGCCCAACTGCCAAACAAAGACACTGAAGAGGAAGAACCTGATGGAACCGTGGGAAAGGAATGAACCCCAAAAGTGAGTGTACTGTGTTGTTTTGTATTTTATGTGTTACAACTGAACAACGTTGAGAGTTACGGTATTGTGAATGAGTTGAATAGAGGTTGACTTATGTAACTTTTATGTTGCTTAATGCGCCTTATAATCTGGTGCGCCTTATGATGGAAAAATATCAAAAATGGGTCATTTTTTGATTATGCGCCTTATAATGCGGTGTGCCTTATGGAGCAACAAATACGGTAATCTACAGATGCTAGCCTGTAGTAGCTACCACTGTTTTCCATGCAGCTGAAGGTGTAAGCCGTGTTGACTGGCAGGTTGCTTGTCTAATCATTTACAGTGAACTGCGACAAACCATGGCCTATTAGCTAATTTGCCTGCATTGTCAACTGCACCTTTAAATAGTTTAAATGAGAAAACCTTTTATTTCAATTAGGTACTTATGTCTATACTTGAGTAAAAGTAAAAGTAAAAGTAAAATTATAATGTACCTACTTGAGTTATTGCAACTATAAAGTACTTTACTTGAGTACTGTCCCGGTTTATTCCATCCAACGCTGGCTGTGTGTTTTAGTATTTATAAAAAAAATAATTCAGTTGTACACTCTGCATCTTTTACTGGTCTTTCATCCGCTGCTGAGACATTTTATCTCATTGATAATTAAAATAACTGTCTTTTGAAAGAAAGCTGGGATACAGTCTGAATGAGTTTTAAAGCGATGATGATAAAGCAAAACAGAGGCTGTAAGAGTATGGACAGGGAAGAAAGCAGATTTTTTTTGTGCACTGTGATCACTGACACTTCCTAAACTTAGTGTCAGTTTACACTGTAACTGCCTGACAATGTTATAAGAAAGATTTCAGATGAATGTGTTGCAGGAGTAGTTAATTTTAGCAATGCTGGAACACAAATCAATTGCAGTGCAGGAGAGTATTGATCTCAAGAACAGGCAGATGTAATTCCTTATTGACAATCTGCATCATGCTCATGAAAAAACTGAGACTGTGACCAAAATAGAAATAGCCTCTTTTACTATACAGACATGACCACTCTGCAGGATTTCTACAATAACACATTTTTATACCTTTTTTTTTCATTTTGACACGTTAAAATGTGAGGACACTGGCATAACTCACACAGAAATCACAGGTGATTTCTTATGGAATAAATAGTCTGTTACAAGTCTGTGATTGATTGTGCTGGGACATAAATGGCTAGTGTTCAATAATCATGTTCACAATAATGGGAGCTGCATTGAAAAACTCGCCCATGTCAATATTATGTGTGTATGCGTGTGTCAAAGATGGTACAGGAGGTGGAAACTGAAACCAAGAGAGGGTGGAGGGATTGGTAAAAGTAATATTGAGGGTGAAAGATTGATTTTTGTCCTTCTCCTCCATCTCACTGTGTCAATCTTGATGAAGAACATTATTGTTCCCTTTTGTCTCTGTCCAACACCTCATCCATGAGGGGACGTGAGCAGGAGAATTCAAAAAGCAGCAGGAAAGCTGGAATGTCCTGCAAGGATGAAATACAAGATATTTTCTCAAAATGTCTTCAAATCTAGAAAAGAATCTGATGAGGCGTTGTCCTCCTTGTCAGTGTGAGTCGGAGGGATCGGGGGGGGGGGTCTGCACTGAGACACAGAGTCCTGGGGCTTGGTAAAGAGAGTGACAGTGGCTAAAAATAATCCTGTGTGTAGGCTTTGTGTGTGTGTATACAATAGTATATGTGTGTGTGATGCAGAGTACAGAGTGCCAGCGTACACTCCGTTTTAAACTGAAAATACGCATCCATATCACCTACACGGACACAACCAAACATATCTGAACGCCCTCATTAAAACCCCCCGCCCTGACAGAAGCATGTGAGTGCTGATCACACTGACTTTCCTTCCATTGCTGCCCATGTCTCTCCTCCGCAGGGCATTTCACTGTGCTCTCTGAAACTAGAAGAGACAAGCCCCCATGTTCTGACTGGAGGCTGAGGCTTCCAGCTCAGACAGAATTTACCAACTTTCGCTCTCGCTTTTTTCCTCTCCACCCCCATCCACTTTCCTCCATCAGTCTGGCTAAACTTAACATAATTTATTCTCAGCAAAGTTCAAATGAGAAGATATACCCCATACTGACTAGGTGCACAGGAATTGTTTTTTAAAGTGTATGTCTGTTGATGACCAGTGCACACAGCCAGCAGCTGGCTTGATAAAACATTTCCCAGAGTCAACACACCATGGCAGATATGATATGAAGGAGAGAAAACTGAAAGAAACACAAGAGGATATGACGAATATATTTGGAGGAGAGAAGAAGAGAGGAATGAATCAGGTGAGAACAGGAGCAAGTGTCAGGGGCACGAAGACAGATTTGATACTGAGTCAGAGCGACACCATGTGGAGCATGTGGACTGCCTGTGGGCTCTTCAGAGCCAAGCAGAGAAAGAGACATGTCATTGATTTTCCACACAGTCAACAAAATGATTTTGCCACGCAGGGTAAATACACAGCCTCCCATAGTAATTTCTCCAAAATACGCACATACACAGTCACACACACACACACACATAATCAAATCCCTACAGAGCTCTACCTGGCAACAGCACATAACAAACTAAACCAAAACATTCAATGACTCTATGTCTCTTATTCATACAGACTCTCTGTAAAGAATCAAAAGCACATACACAGATAAAAACTGAGATACAAATATAACAGCAGGAATTGTCCTGCTGTTTAGCAGACAGCAAACACTGCAAGGAATGTTTGTTTGTGTTTATGTGCCCCACAGATTAATCAGCATAAATTAAGTCAGGCGCAAACTGAGCCATGTTGAACTACATTTTCAGAGTCTCCACATCTCAGTTTTTTGCAGCATTAATCCCTGTGTGGGCGGCTGCTCTGGCTAAAGTCACCTATCATGTGGATACAGCACTGACGTCCTAGGTTTGGGAGAGCAGGGACCTTTGTTGCATGGCATTTCATTGTTGTTGACTTAAGCAAAAAGTGCAAGATTGGAAAAACAAAAATGCACAAAAGGCAAGTCAAAAGTTTGCCATTGAAACTTTTACCTGTGATCATATGTTTTAGGTGTAGATACAAATGGCAGTAATAAGTTAACAGATTTGTGTATTTGTTTAGGGTTTGAGAAGACAAGAATATGCTGCATTCTTCAAAACTTCCATCTGACAGTTGATATATAATACTTCTAAATGCTACAGATTTAAGCAGTGCACTCATGCTATAAACATGCTGTAAACTCCACATATTTTTTTCATTTCTCAGCTGTTTCTCAGCCAAAACAAAATGCTTTTGATTAGAATTTAACCCATCTAATATAATGTATAATACTGATATGTTAAAAATGAAGTCTGGCCATTGATACGGCACAGGAGTTGTTCTGCCCTCCTCAGACAAGTGACAGAAAGAGGTTTGTGTTTCTGCGTTTGTGTGTGTTTTGTAATTGCAGTGCATGGACCTCATTAGCATTTTAGCAGCAAGCCTGGCGGGGAGGCAGACTCACAAGATTGGCTAATGACAGAGATGAGAAAATTTACAGAACGGGGTGAGGGTATGAGCTTCTTAACGTCACAAACACAGGCTTATGCAATGTGTGTGATCTCATGTCACTATACCCTGCCCTCCAACACATGAGTTTTAGCTCCAAAGAGACATTTCAGGTAAATGTCAAGAATTAGTGCAAGCAGTACAAATTATCTCTGCCTTCAACCACAGCATACTATATTGTTCATGTATTTTTTTGTTGCTCAAGTATAAATATTTAACATTGGAAAAACTGCCAGACCTTCATGAGGAATCATATGGGATAAAAGGTTGAAGAGAAGGTTGTGAAATAAGAAAAAACAGTGAGAATGTCACACAACATTTGCTGGTAACTTAGGACACTGATGGAGAATATCCAGCAAACGCCATTTCTGCTTTTGTCTCTATTAAAACATTGATGAGCTAGAGGCTGAAAGATAAAAAAGACAGAAAACAACGCTGAAAAAGATGGCTCAGTAGGAAGGAGACAAAGCAAGAGGAGAGAACAGCTGGGAGACCAATAAAAAACACTATCAAGGCTGTGTCTACTGGCACTGAGCGAGGTGTCCTTGCTGCAGCGTTTTAAAAATGCTTTTAGAAGATAAATTAAATTGACTGCATTTCATAACCAAAGCTGGAGGAGATGAAGGAAGGAGCTGCTGCATATAACTTGAATGAGTCAGAACTGTCTTCACAATGCAAAACAAACACTTGTTCTACGTGACTGAGCTGGTTAATCTTGCTGTTACACAGACCACACAAGGATGCAGATGCATTTGCATGGCTCTTAGTAGTGGTGATAGTTATGGGTGTTGCAAAAGAGGGTGGGGCTGGAAAACAAATACTGTATGTAACATTGTGACCATACGTTGCTTGATACAACAGATTCAATTCTATATGTCATCCATTTATATTTGACTAATGTTATTTACTATTTAATTTCATTGTCCTTCCTAGATTCTTCAGCATGGTTAAACCATACTGTCCAGTACTATGATACTAACTTGCATACTGTGATATTAACTTGCATACTGTGATACTAACTTGCATCTTCCCTGTAGTTTTGTGCTTCCTCCCTCTGCCCTAGGTCTTTAGGTTGCTCGGGCTCCTGACGTCCTGGCTGTGTGTTTGCCGGTTCTGGACCGGTCCAGTGTCTGTGGACGTCACCCAGTGCCTCTGTTGTTTGTTGTTCTATCGCTACTCTTTTCTTTTGTCTCTCCTCTGTCCACTAACCCCGACCGGTCGAGGCAGATG
>JAQQAE010013221.1:0-12842 GCA_029823295.1 Pseudamia nigra | reverse complement strand
CTTTTACTGATCCGGCCCACCTGAGAACAGAAAGTCTGGATCCGGCCCCAGAGCCAAACTGAGTTTGACACCCCTGCAGTAGAACAAAAGAATCACAGTAAAATGAACCACAGGCTGAAGGTGGTTCTCAAAAGGCACAGTTTTTCATTCTTTTTCTCTGATTCGTTTGCTACTATCAAAAACATGTATCGATAAGAAGTGAAAGGCAGTTGTTTTTTATACTAACATCAGTGTGCAGCAGCAGATGCATTTTGGAAAGAAAGCTGTTGTCAAAAAAAGCACCCGTGTTTTGACTCGTTGACTCAAAACAGACAAAAGTTATTTTTTCTGTTAAGATTTTTGGTCGCAGTTTGTCAGTTTGGAGTTTTGATATTGTGATTATATAAACTTAGTTTCAGGAACATAATCCTAGATAGCATAAAGCACTGTGAAGCTGATCACTACCTTCTCTGCTGGATATAGATTAAATTCCCTAAAGCAAACTACTGTATGACAACATGAACATTTCTGATCTCCCTAATGGTCTTTTGCCTAAATCTGTCCCCACTTAAACATCCAGGGCCTTGGCTAAATTTGCATCAGGTTTATGCCAGAGTTGAACCATGAGAAACCTAAAACTTGTCAAATTTAGTCTGAATCTCAAAAGCTGTCAGTGTAGAATAATATAAAAGCATGAAAAATAACAAATCTTCAGATATCCCGAAGAACCAAGAAAACTAACATGCTATACTTGTGTCGTATATGTGTGGCGTTGTACATAGAATAAGTGGTGGGGTAGGTGGTGTTTAGTATACAGGACGATCTCTATTTCCCAGTTTCAGATTAAATGGGAGAACATGTTGCTGCTTGTCTGTTTATCCCAGTCCCATAATTAAATAACTGAACCAAAATGGAACAAACATGTTCCAGAGCTGTGAAACATGTCTGCTGTTAACTGGCCAAAGATAGCACAGGCGTCTGCAACGTTTCCGTTGTCCAAAATATCTTCCCTTTGCACCCCCATGATTTTTTAATTATGCTGCTTAATTACAGTTGTACTTTTATAAGAACATATTTGTTAACTCCAAAATGTTTTTACATATAATTCAGTAAGAAAGAGGGAGATTTGTTCCCAAATGCCATGATCCACTAGTTTGGGAATCATTACTATGGTATTTAGAAAAACGAGACTGCACAAACAGCCCTATTAGAAAGAAGCCAATTATTCTTAAAAGGAACCAAATTGTCTTGTTTTGAGCAAAAAACCTGCCAATGGAGTAAGCACATTTTACTAGATGATATTTTCTAAAAGTTGAATTAAAACACCACAATAGACCCTAGTGAATATTTTGAGCTAATATTCTTAAAATAAAGAAAAGAATGTTTCTTCTCTGCAAACCATTGTTTTAGTTTGCTACCTGTTAAATCTGCAGAGCTCATTATTAGCTGCAAATCATAAATAGGTTCTGTGCACATAATGAGACTTTACTAATACGAAAACACTCTGTACAAGATTAATTTAAGAAAAAAAGGCACAAACCATTTTTTATGTTGTTTGGGGAAAACGCACTGTACACACTGTTAATTAAATGCATCATGAACTTGCTCTGTATCATTATTTTCTGATGAACGAAGAGGTTAAGTGATATGATATGATAATATTTTAATTTGTGGTTCAAAAGGATGCACATTGCTTGTGCTAAACAGAAGTCAGTCTGGCTGATAAATCCAAAGATGACCTCCTTACTTCCACCAAGTCTCAAGTGACAAATGCGTGTTCAGTGAACAGACGGTGGTTCAGACAAGAACCAGTAACACTTTTGTTCAGACACACTATGATGCATTGGGTCTGCCTCCGTAGCCAATCTGGAGTGGCACCAGAACAAGTCTTGTCGCACATCTCCATCTGAAATAGTGCAGCCGACACAGTGAATCCCCGCGGAGGGCGGGAAAATAGAACAGAGGCACGAGAAAGGAACATGCGTCGGTGGTGGGATAATGTGGGACATCTTTTTAGGAGTTGGCTGAACTGGTTCCTCCTACATGAGTCTGTACTGGCACTGGCTGCACCTCACACCTTATCCACAAACACACACACACATACACACATACAGGTTTGTGTTTGTATGTCCACGGGGACTTTCATTTTATATTTCCTGTCACAGTGTTTCCCAAATTTAAGCTCAGGATCCAAAATGTGTATCAAGAGCTTTTTTTGATTATGTCACTCATTTGTTTACTCATTTTTGCCAATGTCATTCATTATTTTGTTCCTTTTTTTCAAATAATTCGTATCATGTCATTCATTTGGTGCTTATTTCGTTCATTATGATATGCTGTTGTGAATGCCAGCTTACAAAATAACTCCAATATTAAAGTCAGTGGGGGTTTTTTGCTTCTTATTAACCTCACACCTTAATAGCAAAAACACAAACAATACCATGTTATTGGTGCTGCAATAGTTTTGTGTCCCCACAGTGATAAGAAGTAGCCACAGATTGGTGAGGATTATTCCCCACTGGTGTATAAAATCACACAGGCAGTACAGATACTGTCACTGTGGCAGTATACTGCATGTGTTGTGTCAGTGCAGACCATAGACTATATGTATTAATCATAGACTGTACAGTATATATTATTGGACAAAGTGACAGTAACATCACGCATCAGTTTCTGAAGGGCCGTTTTGAGGTCAATCAGGTTGTCACTTCCTGGACGGCATCCTCGAGCCAAAAACAGGATGTAACCATGCAGTATTTGGATGAACGGCAGCAGGGCTGATGCAGTAAAACTTCACCATGGAGTGTCAAACTCATATTACAGGCTACAAACTTTCGAGCGATAAAGCTGCTTGTGCTTAAAGCAAACTAATTTGGCCATTAGTGATTACTGACCCTAACCCTAGTTTATGGATAGGGCTTCATTTACAGTATGGATTCAAAAAGACTAATTGTTGGGGTCATAATTCCATTTGAGCCATGTTTGAACTAATGTAGTTTAGGTTGTTAAACAGATCTTCTGTAGACTAATACATGAATTTTGGCCTTAAACTAAAGTTAAGGTTAAATATGAGGCACGTCGTGGATGTAGTTGTCAACTTGTGTTTTAGTAGTGTGCATAGACTGTACATATTACTGGACAAAGCGACCGTGACGTCACCCATTACTTTCTGAAGGCCAATCAGGTTGTCACTTCCTGGATGACATATTGGAGCCAAAAACAGGATGTAACCAAATGGCATCAGGGCTTATGAAGCGTTCATGCCAGGGGACTCATGGGAAGCTAATATTAGTCGCTAGCTTACTGATGCGGTAAAACTTCACCACACAGTGTCAAACAAAGTCATATTACGTGTTGTTAGTGTAAACAGTTACACTCGACTGCAGCTGTGGGTATCTCATAACTATGAACATATTGAATAAATAGAAGATATGAAGGTCTGAATCGGTCCGACTTCACTAGCGAGCTGCTACTATGGCAACATGTCAATCAAACCCCAGCACAGCAGTGATTTGTTGGATTATTTGCTGTAATATCTTAATAATGAAGTCAAAATTTAAAGATGGACCATCACATTACTTATTAGAGGGTCCAAATAAAACATTTGAGACCATGATGACCCATGAAAAAAATGTATTCACTTAGTGTTTTCAGATAGAATCACATGTATGTTTATGGGAAAAAAAGCTTTTTGGAGCCAGACGATCGATTCCGCAGTGGCCAACTTAAAGTTTCCTTCTTGAAAATAATGCACGCACTTTTACCTCTGCTGCTAGAATTCCTTCAAATGTAATGTGAACCACTCAAAACAATGTGTTTTGAGAAATCATTGCTTAATTTTAGGTTCTCATATACACATACCATTTTAAACGACTGTAAGACTGCTGTTTATTTGGTACTGTTAACACTCCCTCATACTCCCTGTTTGTTCTTAAATCTCCAGGCAAAAGTGTCAATAATTTATTAGTTGCATATTTAATCTTACTACAAAATAGTAAATGTACAGTGCCTTTGTTTCATCCTTTGAGGTGGATGTGTGGGGGACGCATCCCATGAGAATTTCGATCAGAAACCAGCTGGGAACGCCTGCGAGCAATCCCACAAAACATGGCTTCCCAGGGGTCTCCCTGTCAGTCAGCAAGCCCACGCAGACCCACAGGGAGCTGCTTTCCTCCCTTTTTCCTGAAAAAGCAACAGTGGGAGAAGTCAAATAATGGGCTCTGCTGCCTTCCCATGCACAATGTCGCGGCAGCAGCGTCTCTTTGGTGAAATAATTGCACACTGTGCATTACAGGCGTCCCACATACTGAAGCACTGAGTGTATTCTGGTAGATAAGAGGTCATTTCCAGGCTCAACAAACAAGCACCGTTGTTTAGTCAACTTGAGTTTCGTAGGGTCACCTCACCTAGAAGTGTAGGTTTCACTTAAATATTTGGGGGGGGCATTTTTTGTTGGACATGTGGATCGTGATGGAAAGCATATTGTTTGGATACTTTGCTCTCATTGTTCTGCTGAGATGTAAATGCATGAGTTCATGCCTTTTCTCAGGAAGATTATGAAGGGAATAAAAAGTCAATAAGTAATCAGGAAACTTATCTAAATAAGTTACAAAATTTGAAAAGTAATGAATCAGTGAATGAAGCTCATTTCAAAACAAAACAAAGGTTACGTTAATTCAAATTAGTGGAATAAATTCTATCCATCCATCAATTTTCTACCCCTTTATCCTCGCAAGGGTCCCGGGAGGGGGGGGGGGGCACTAGAGCCTATCCCAGTTGACTTCGGGCGAAGGCAAGGTACACCATGATGAGTCGGCAGTTCATTGCAGGACTGACATATAAATGAATAAATTCTAATAAAATTAAGTTCCAGATAATCCGATAATCAAGAAAATTCACTAAAATGACTAACTGAATCAGAATAATTCAATTCTGCTTTTGACAAAAACCACATGATTCATTTTAGATACTATTTGTGGACAGTAAGACCACTGAAAAATATATTTAAAAAGACCACTGTAAGGATTTCTGTTATCACTGCCGCAGTCTTGGATCACTATCACTTTAATAATCTTTTTTTCTATCTTCTTTTCACACACTTTGAACAGCCTTTTTTGTTTAAGGATGTGATTTACCACAGTCAGATAAAATAGTATGGATATCTGAACAAGTCTTTTTTTATCTGTTTTTTAGCCCCAAGATCATAATTTAATGTGAAAACTGGGAGAAACTGTAGCTGTGAGCTGAGATAAGGTTGCTGTAATTGCAAAAGGAAATACTTATATAAAATAGCCTCAAAACTTCCTGCAGTTAAAGATGATTGAACTCATTTCTTCAATAAAGTTATTTAAAAGGAGCTCCATTTTATTCCTTGACTCTTTGCGGGATTTTTTTCACTTGATTAAAATGAAAGTGGAAGATTAAAAACTATATTTTTAGGCCAGACAGGAAGTTTATCCTGCGAGTTTGGCCTTTGTTGGACAAGTTTGTTTACTATAGTATGTATTTTAAGTTAGTCAGACACTGGACAATGAGTTTAGTGAGTCTAGTCTAACAATCAAAAAGGGAAATTACCTCTGGCCACCAGACAAGTGTTGTTTATTTTAAGCGACAACAAAGTGCCTTGTGTTGGCAGACAATAGCCATGAGGTTGGAAACCGTTTAAAAGTAGGTATATGTGTTTAGCAGCAGTAAACGTAGTAGGTAAAAGAGATTAAGTCAAAAATAAAACCTTTTTTTTATTATAACAATTTAAGCCTTAGCTTAAAATGGATTAAATTGATATCAATTAATGAGTTGTCTCACATCAGCAAATTCTATTTGTGAGCCATAAATAAGAAAATCTTATCCTGATTTTATCCTATGGAAGAGTGCAAGGCTTTTCACTCACTTTCATAACACCTATAAAAATGTGAACAGGGTTGTAGGACATGTGCCCAGAGATAATTTTTGAGTCTGGTTAGCACCAACTGAGTTTAATTGAATGTAATTAAAATCCTACATTTACTCATTAAGTATAAAATTTGAACTGCTTATATTTGCCTAGGTATTTTCATTTTATGCTATGTCAGTACTATGTAATATTAACATCTTACATATATACTATATTCTAAATATACAGCTCAAAGATCTGCAAAATACATTAATTTGTGGGTCGACCGTGTGTGTATACGTGTACTGTGACAGGTCAGATGTTACCACGAGACCCGCTTCTGCACTTGTCCTGTTTTTCTCAAACATGCAAAGCTCCTCGTATCCTCTGGCATTTGAACACACAGCACAGGTTGTCAGATGTGGCTCAGTAGCTGAGTGGGTTTCCAGATGTATATATGACCTGTTCACCTCAACATACTTCATCTTTGTCAGTGCTATGGGATTGATCTGTGTTTTATGACTTTTGTAAGAGTATGTTTAATTTCATAGCAAAAATGGTCAAATAAACTCAGGCACCAGCAGTCGTTAACTTCAAATAATATAATGGTGATAAGGTAATAAATGTCATCTTCCTTTTCTTGTGTGTCTTAAAGCCTATCCGATAACATTTATCCGATAATAGGAGCTAATTACAGTGTAGCATCGTCACTCTATTTAAAGTTCTTGAGACTAACTTTTTCATGTGCGAGATGAAAATTTCTTCATTTGCACTTGTTCTAAACACATACACTGCATCCATAAGTCTATGTCTATTAACAAAATATCAAAAAAATTGTATTTAAATTTTTTTGTCTGTGGGTGACAAAGCAGTATTGCTCCTAAATTATTGTAATAGAGGCCTTCTAAGTACAGTGGAACGCCAGGTTACGAGTTTAATTCGTTCCAGGATTGAGCTTGTAAAGCAGAAAACTTGTGACCCGGGACCGGTTTTCCCATAAGAATACATGCAAAACCAATTAATCCATTCCAAGACCCAAGAAAACTCCCATACATACACACCCATACAGTACGTGCATGTAAGGAATCTGGAAAATAATGTTTATTTATTATTATTATCTGAAAAGGAAGTTATGTTAATTATCTGAAAAGGAATGCATGAAATTAGTTAAAAAATTATTTATCATGACATGTTACCTTGGAGACAGACGGCTGCAGGCAAAGGAGGCTTGATGGCGGAGGAGGAGGGAGAGAAGCAGAGACTTGACGTACATGTACTAAACGTAAAGGGCAAACTTAATTTAAACTTAATCTTCTCGGCCAGTTGACGTCAGAGGAAGTTGTGACACATGTGCTCTCCATAGGAGGACTCTCAAACAATTTTACTCGCAACCTGACTTTTTGCACATTAGTCGGTATAAAAATTTGCTTGAGTTCCTCTTCGTAACCCAAGAAATTTGTAAGCTGATGCACTCGTAAACTGGAGTACCACTGTATTAGAAAATGAATCACCATGTAGTGCAATTTGTCTTTTTAATAGTCCATTCTAGTGGTTATGTAGAGTTTCTCTCATAAAGCCTTTTGACCAAAGGGTTTACACACACACACACACATGCACACATTGTGAGTCACACAGTAGTCATTAGGAAACAGCTGTAAAATTGGTCCTGAGCTGGTTCTCATACAAACACACACAATGTCTGGTATGCGCTAAATGAGTTTAATGTCACAAACTTCTCCACATCCTTTAGGATCAGCAACCTGAAGCATCCAATATTTCTGAATTAAACACATGGAGTAAATCACATTTCATCCGTTAGCCCTTTCAAGCTTTTTCAATGTAAAAAGACATGCGTACATGCAGTCAAACAACAAATCAAATGCCATTATGTGGCACCAGGGAAAAGGATCACCAGATTATGATGCATTTTCTTTTACCCAGCATCTTTAAAAGTAGAAGGCAAACTAAAACAACCTTAAAAGGAAAGCTTTTAAACAATGTGGGTCAGCACTTTATCTCAACCAGGTTTAAGTGGGCTTTTAAAGATAAAACAATTACACAAAGTACATCACTTGTCAGCAACTTAGTATTTGCAAACTGTACGGTGTCTTGTTGCCTCAAAGGTCTCTGTTATGTGGTGTATGTGAGGCTGCCTATCTCTCCAGCGTCATGCTCTGATTTTTCCTTGTCTACTTAAGGACAGATCACAGTATAATTAATGAGATCTGAGCCCCTGTTTCCCATATGCTTCAAGCTGAACATCATCCTGTGCAGTGTTGTATTTGTAGGAAGACATGCTGGTAATTTATGTATAAGGGAAGCTGAAAGAAACATCCCCATATAATTCTGTGAAGTCTCTGATTAATATACTCTGATTGTTGTTTGGTACGCTTACAAGATCTGACTATGACAAAAACAAGACTGCAGTCAAAATGCCTAAAATACACGTAAACTGTACATGTAGACATTTACTTAAGCTTGGATTGGTCCATTTACCTGTTTTTATGTATTGACTTGTGTTTCCAGGTGGATTTGGGATTTGTCCGATTTGTCACAGCCATCGGAACTCAGGGAGCCATCTCCAAAGAGACCAAGAAGCACTATTATGTCCGCTCATACAAAGTGGACCTGAGCTCCAACGGAGAGGACTGGGTCACGGTGAAAGAGGGCTCAAAGCCCAAGGTAATGAGTCATTTCTGCTGTAACAACTTTTAAATTAATGAATAATGAAGGACCCTGCACTGTAATCAATAGTGAGAAGTGTGTGAATCAACATTTTTCAAGGCTAACAGTGTTTGGCAGCATTTTAAATCTTGAAACTTGGCAGTCTGCTAAAGCTTTGATAATGTCTTATTTCTAATTAAAATGATCATTGTTTTTTTTTTAATATGATTCAGGAGGAGTTATTTAGTGGCATTACGTACTAAAATTTATGGGAATATATCAAATGCCTACTGTTAAACTGAGCCCAAATCTGGCTAAAGTAATGTTTTTCTGTTGCTAAAGCACATCTATAGACTGTATAAAACAAACAGCCCTGTCCGCCATGACATCAACCCACTAATCTAGTTAGCATTCTGGTTAGCAATATGGTGTGTCTGGTAATCTAATACCACATACTGCTAACTTGCTGTCATGAATTTTCATGTTTATGTTTGGATCATCACCACATTGTTTTGTTAAAGTGAGAAATGGCCATATTTGGGCAATAGTGGAAGTAGGGAAGCACGAGGGGTGAAACTACCAAACAAACAGCATCACTAACACCACTAAACACCAGCTATACTGATAACAAAAAAATGTAACGTTAAGTACCAACAAAGTTTTTTCTACTCCTCGCTGTGACCCGTCAAACGTTTTAGAACACCCCAATTTTTCCAGTTTTTTTAAAAATTGAAAGTCAAGAAGTTTGAGTCCCATGACTAGCTGGAAATGGTACAAACATAAGTGTTGAATTGCCAGAAGTTAAAAACGTTAAGGTTACCCAAAACTGAAAAATAACTTGCATTTCAGATTTATACAAAAAGGTCCTTTTCAGGGAACAAGACATGGGTTAACAACTTAATGCTGGTCTGCGCCAGTGGAGGTTGATCAAACCTTGAAAGTAAGTGCTACCAATTCCTAGAGGTGTCCCAAGTTTTCTTGATTAATTACAACCCTCCCCCCACTCCCCGTCTGCATAAAAGCAGTGTTGGAACACACTGTGGTACCGCACCTTCATGAGCCTTGTTTGAAATTGTACTGCAGAAAGCATTGTGTTGCTATAAAAATGGTGAGAAAAAGGAACAAAAAGACATAACAATTAAAAGTGTGGGTCTTTCCTACTGAGACACTGTGAAGAAAGTCAAAGCGTCAGTGTCTACGGTTTCCTTCACCATCAGAAACTAGGGGAAACTGACAGGAAGAGGTCTGGCACACCCAAAGCCACAACAGAATCAGAAGCAAAGTTTCTGAGTCAACAGCTTGTGTTATAGGTGGCTCACAGGACGACAACTTACAGCACAGCTTAGTAGTGGTCGCAGTAAGCAAGTCTCAGGTTCAGCTGTGAAGAGAAGACTTCGAGCTGCAGGTTTGCAGGTCAAGTTGCAGCAAGAAAGCCATTGCTAAGACATCAGAATAAGAAAAACAGGCTATTCTAAATAAAAAAAAGGGAAAAATAGGGGTGTTCTGAAACTTTTGACTGGTAGTGTAGGTTTATTGGTTGTGATAAATTCAACATCAACTTTATTATACATATAAGCATCCAATTTTGCGGGCTATTTGCAGCATGGTGGTGCAGCAATTAGAATCTGTGCCTCGCAGCAAGAAGGCTCAATCCCCAGTAGGCACGGAGGCTTTCTATGTGGAGTTTGCATGTTCCATCAAAACATTACATATTTGGTTCATTGGTGTTTGAATGCTGACTGTATTCTCATCATATTTTCCCGTTTTCTGACAGATATTTCAGGGGAACCACAACCCAACAGATGAAGTTCGATCCTTCCTTCCCAAACCGACTCTGACTCGCTACATCCGCATCCGGCCAATGTCCTGGGAACAAGGCATTTGCATGCGCTTTGAGCTGTATGGCTGCAGAACATCAGGTAACACTAGGAAATAGAGCGACATCATGTTCTGGAGCCACTGATTTACATTAGTTATTACACTGTCATTGATTTTATGTAACTTCCCAAAGTATCATCCCAATGTTAAGATGAGGCAAATGATTCATCACATACGACAGAGAAAGGTTCCATGGCACGTCAGAGACATATTCAGGTGTCATTGTCATAAAACTAGCAGTACATGTGGCAGCCAAGCATATTGGATGAATACAATCACAGAACACATTCATGCAATAAATAGCCCCTTTCATGGGAAATATGTTTCTTTGCAGTTATGGTCATAGAATTTTCCCTAGCACACATTATAGATTTTTCAAAGACTAAATATGACACACTCTGCTGTATCATTATCACATTAGACTTTTACACATACTATGTACCTGTCAACAGAGCTTGAAGAAGTGTTCAGACCTTTGACATCAATAAAAGTACCAGCACGGCAATAGAAATACTCTATTGCAAGCAAAATCCTGTTGTACTTTATATCTGCAGACCAGAGGGCTCAAGACTCACCACATGATTAATGGAAGGAGAAAGAAGACAAACACAGTTTTGAAACAGTCATCTGCTTTCCACTGTCGGACTGTATTCTCATCTTTAATTTTTGTGACTTTGCATGTTATGAAAATTAATTGAAATGGAACTGTGTGAGGAGCTGTTGATAACTTGGACACGTGAAATATGAACATTCATATACGCTACTTTTTATAGGACATCAGAAATTTGTATCTAGTTTAGAGAAAAGGGAATAGAAAAAGTTTTCCTTTCTTGTGGACAACTGTTCACTTCAGACCATTTTCTGTCCCTTTAACGCTTCCTCCCTTCTGCACCTCGTGAATCAAACGAACATCCTTTTGGCTCCTCAGTAAAACTCTCCTGCTGCTTTCTGTTGATTTAAAATAATCACTGCTTCCAAGGCGAGCGCAAAACTCCCACAGAAGGACGCAGTAATTCATTACAGAAGCGAGGGGGAAAATCATACTGCCTCATTACTCATCCCCTAACATTACAGAAACTTCAGTCCTTGATGTGTTACAAGCAACTCTCAGTAGGAGAGCTCCATAAAGTAGATATTAGGCTGTTACTCTTAGGAGGGTAGGCCACAGTGTTAGACAAGTGATTCAGGTAGTGTAATGAATCAAGCGTGAAACTGGCACACAGGGATTGCACATCAAATGTGAGGATCATTTACTCCATAACCTTAAACTTTAACCCCAATTTAAGCCAGTATCTATCTAATTGTAAATATACTCCACTGTGTATGTAAAATATTGGCAGGCTGTTTTTTTTTTTTTTTTTTTTTACATTTGATAGTTACAAAGTCACACTATGGGAGAATTTAGGTCTCGAGAATCTGCTGTTAGGATTCACACTGGATATACTGGACACGTTTAATAACCGCTTTAATATATAAGCACTGCACTGTAACTGTATTAGGCAGGATATTAGATTCAACTTGTTCACTTCAAGACAGAAAGTCAGTGTTTCTAAGGTTTGCAGACTTTTAAAAAGCTTTTCGACTTGAGAGAAGCACAGGCTCCCCAGTTATCCAGTATTTCACTGTCTTTTACACGGACACTTAAAATAGAAACATTATGGAGAGCAGACCGGAGTGGTCGCAGAGCAGATTGTCTTGGAGTGAGAAGGTCACATGTCACATACTCTGTAACAGTCATACCGTCTGTCAGAGTCAAGTGCCCAAGATTGGAGACATTGGATATCCACCATGTTCCACACATGTTGCAGTTAGGAGATGAATTCAGATTTCAGAGGCTCAGTTTGAACCATAGATTATATTGAAAAAGTGACTATGACATCACCCATTGGTTTCTGAATGGTCATTTTGTAGCCAATCAGGTTGTGACTTCCTGGATGACATTATGGAGCAAAACGAGGGGCAACGACCAGGTTGCTTTAAGTTGTAATACCACCGCTTGGCTGCTGAGGAATCGATCGTCCAGCTCCAAGAAGCTGTGACTTCTATCTGAAAATACTAAGCAAATCTTTTTTTTTTCATGGGTCATTATGGTCTTAAAGGTTTTATTTGGACCCTCTAATAAGTAACGTGGTGGTCCATCTTTAACTTTTTGCTCTGTTATTAAGATATTATTTCAAATAATCCAACAAATCACTGCCATGCTAGGGTTTGATTGACATGTCGCTCTAGTAACAGCTCAGTAGTGAAGTCGGACTGTTTCAGACCTTCATATCTTCTATTTATTCAATATGTTCATAGTTATACATGAGATACACTCAACTGCAGCTGTGGGTAAGTGTTTCCACTAACAACACTGTAATATGACTTTGACCAGGCATGGGCCGGTATGAGATTCTGACGGTATGATAACCTTGGGCAAAAATATCACGGTTTCACGGTATTATGATTG
>JAQQAE010013220.1:0-12842 GCA_029823295.1 Pseudamia nigra | reverse complement strand
TTGTTTCAAAATGTGTAAAGACTTATACTTTTACATTTAAATTGACTTTGAAGCAATAAATACTAAAGAAGTTGGCAGTGACGTGGGTCAAATGTAATATAAGATTTCATTACGTTTTCCTTCATATGAATTATTATGCATTAATTACGTTGCGTTAATTGCGTTAAACTGTTTAATCTCATTAATCATGCAAATGGTTTAATCCGGATTAATGATAATTTTGACAGCCCTAGTATATACATTTTTTAACCAAAATAAGGGCCCATAATAGACATTCACATTTTGAAACAAAACAAAGATTCAGGAAATGTAAAACCAATAACCAATAATGGGCAAAATCATTAAGAAAATTGATTCAAAGAATTCGCAAACTATTCCTGAAAATCACAAACAAAGTAATCAAGTAAAAAAAAAAACAATAGACAAAAAAATCAAGAAAAGAAAACAAAATTGCTGACAATAATCAGAAAATGAAAAAAAGGAAAATAGTAAACAAAATGAAGAAAAGTAAATGGGATATTAACAAAATGATCAAGAAACTGACCAAAACAATTGAAGAAAATAAAATGAAAAAGCAAAAAATGGACACAATCATTACAAAAATGAATAGAAAGTAACAAAGTCATCATGAAAATGATCAACAAAAACCAAAAGAGTGGACAGAAAACCAGGCAAAATGAAAAAATAATCCACAAAATGAATGAATGAATGAATGAAATTGTTTTTGTTTAATATCATTAAACAATAAACATTGTTCATTTCCTTGGTTATTTTTGATAATTTCTATCGATTTTCTTTGCAATAGTCTTTTTTCCATTTTTTGGATTGTTTTGTTCAGAATCTTGGTTATTTAATTGATATGAAATTACTTTTTCCTCATTTTTTGTAGTATTGTCCTACTTTTTGTTCATTTTTTCATTACTGTGAGCACCTCTGTTTTTTTCCTTGATTTTTTTTTGTCCATTATTGTGTGTTTTCTTAATTATTTTGTTAATTTTTGGTCATTTTCATGATTTTTTTTTTTTGGTTTCTTAGTTGTTTTTTTATTTTTTTGTTCATTGGTGTTAAACTTCCTGAATCTTTGTTTGGTTTCTAATATTTTTTTCATCATGAGTCATTTAGTGGGTTATTTTCTTCAATTACCTTTACTTTGCTTTATTGTTTGTCCATTTTTGCTTGTTGTCTTGATTATTCTGTGTATTTTTATCATTTTCCTGATTGCTTTGTTAATTTCTGGAAATTTTTTCATGATTTTTTTCATTCCTGATTAGTTATCTTGATTTTTTTTTTCATTGTGTGGATTTGTTTATTGTTGTCAATTGTCCTGATTATCATGTCCATATTTGTTTGGTTTCTAATATTTTTGTTCATCATCATTCATTTAGTTTATCATTTATTTTATTTTGTTCAATTTTTCTTCATTTTTCTTTTGTACACTTCATTTTTTTGCCAATTTTTGTTTGTTTTCTTGATTATTTTGTTTATTTTTTATCATTTTCATAAAAATGTTGCTCATTTCTCGCAATTTTCTTAAACATTTTGTCAATATTTAGTTTGCGTTCTGGATTATCTTGTTCCTTTTTCATTTCACTGATTATTTTATTCAATTGTAAGTTTAAGTTAAATTTATTTTTTGTTCATTTTATGTTTATTTTAGTTCACATTGTGAATTATTTTCTTTTTTCTCATTTTCTTGATTGTCCAGTTTGTTGACTGATAATGTTCATTGTCATTCATCTTATTTATCATTTTATTCATTTAGTGATTATTTTCTTAATCGTAATTAGGTAAATAAGTTCGGTCTTCATTCTTAAACTTCTTATGGTCTTTTACATTCAAACAATTAACACATTTTTAAAAAAATGCTGTCCTTTTGACTTTTGTTCCAAAGGAGATGCCACATATCTCTTTTAGGTCTGGTTTAGAAAACAACAATCTCCATGTCCTGTTGTTAAAAAACAACAGTAACAATGCTGACCTTTTCATAATCACAAACACATGTGGATTTGTTTATGTAAACCTCAGTGTGTCATAAATTAAACATGGCTATCATACAGTTACACGTTCATTACAGCGGTGTCCCATGGCCTCTGCTTTTACCTTCATTCTAAATAATTTCTACATTCATTTAGGAGATTTTGCAGTTTTTGTTTTTCACTTCTATATGTATACATCATAGTTTTAATAACTCAATATTACACATGATTTGTTTTGGGCCCAGAACCTGCTTTACGGAGAGCACAGTGTGAGCTGGAGCATTGTCTTGATGCAGAATGAAACCATTTTATTCTTATACTGAGTCAACAATCATTTCAAATGATTTCTTCAACTTGTTGAATATTTCTGATGTGCATCTTTCATGTGCAGAGCGTTCATTGTCTTGGACACACTCCCTGCCTTCTCTAAATCTTTAGTTCCATTCAAACACACGTGTATGTGACATACAGTGTTCCATATCCACCTCATTATTTAGTAGACCTACCTTGTACTGCATGTGTAGATGTATGCTGTATGTTAATTGTGTATATGTGTCTATAACTGGTGGTTCCACATGAAATAAACTAAAAGTAAACTAATCACTGACAACTGAGCATATAAACTGTACAATTCTTTGGTTGTAGTTAATTACAGACATACAGATGTACCTGCTACAGCCTACATTGTGTGAAGAATCATCAGAATCCAGAATCATCTTTCACAGTCTTTTTAAATATGTCTGCCTCTACTGTGAGAGATGATTCACACTATAAACCAATCAGAGGAAGTTTTCAGTGAAAGACCTCAGCACTCATGCAATCACACAGCGAGGCAGTCAGACTGCAATGCCAGAGTGCATCACCAAGGATGCTGCTCTCATGTTTCCTTCAGGTGCCGTTGTAATTCCAGCTACTGAGACTTAAACGCCACCTTAACTTATGACTTGTCCAGAAACACAGACATGTATAAATATGATAGTAATAAATGGAGTTTTCTTCAAAGGAGAAACTTAATTTAGTTCCAGGTCTGTCTGTGAGAATCTGCATTTACAGCTTGTTGTAAAATAAAATTGCTGCTAAATAACTAATAATAATCTAACCTTAACATCTTTTTTAATGACTGATGAAGGCTCTTGTTACCGTATCATACAGTATTGAGTGGATATTTTTAGTTGGGTAACTGCATCAGTTTGTGCCATTTCTGCATAAAAATGAACAAAACAAGAACCAAATGATTAACAAAATGAACCCAAAAAATCCACAGTGTGAAATGAAAAAGAACAAAATGATCAAAATATTTAACAAAGTAATCAGTAAAAAATTAAGAAAATGAACAAAATCTACAAAATAAACAGCAAAGAACAAAACACAAGTATATGTACAAAACATAATAAACAAATTTACCAAAAGTGAACAAAATAATATATTGTAATGATCAGAAAGAACAAAATGATTCACAAAATAAAAATAAATTATGAGGACAAATAAAGTGGTGAAGAAAATGAATCAAATAATCAGCAAAATGAGGAAAAAGTCATAAAATGAACAGAAAGGAATAAAAAAAAACAATAATCAGGAAAATGAAATAAAATTAGGAAAATTATCAATAAAATCAAGAGGCAAAAAAGAAAGTGAACCAAAATTGGCAAAAAAGAATAAAAAATAATAATTAACAACATGGAAACAGAACAGAGTAACCCCCAAAATGAACAAGACAGCACAAAAAACAAAAATGAACAAAAGAAATCAGATAACAATCAAATCAAAATTCACTTTAGAGGTGACAAACTTAAACTTAATTCTTAGTCAGACAAAGGTGCATTTTGCCAATATTCCATTCTGAAGTCTATACCTGGAATCTATAGTAAAAAGTAATCTATGGGGGGACAGTGGTGGCCTAGAGAAGCCCATGATCAGAGGACCGCCTCTCGAATCCCCGGACCAGGGTAAGGAAGGTGAAGGACACCCCACCCTCATCATCATCACTACTGTGGGACCCATGAGCAAGGCCCTTAACCCCCCAAATGCTTCCCACTCCCCGAGGGGGTGGATCAAATGCGGAGAAAAAAATCTCATGTATATTGTCACGGTTTAACTCCCAGTTAGCCTAGGCCTGAGCCTGTTCACTAAGCTACCAAGTTAACCCCCTGTAACTAAATCCTCACTCAACCCTGCGTGTGGGTTCAGGACTTGAGTTATGTTCTACACTAGCCCTGTGTGATGTGTTTTGGACCTGTCCTAGCGGAGGACAGGAGTGTGTGTTTGCAAAACTCACCGCCACACATCTGGTTCTGGATCCGGCGAGCTCCAGCCACGGCTCGTCTCACCGGCAGTCCGTGCTTTTTCTTCTGGTGTGTCTGTCACCCCTGTGCTAGGGTCTCTGGGCAATGTAGTTAAGAGTTTTTTTAGATGAATATACACAAATGGTGTCAGTGTACTATTTAAAAGTCTGATGCTTGTTCCCGCAGAACAATGGCTCAGGTCTGTTCCACTGTACTGTCTCTGTCGAGCTGCTGGCATGTCAAACTCTCTTCGTGTGTCTTCTGACTTCTGAATTCTGTGTTCTGAGACCCTCCTCCCGCCTCTATCCCTGCTGCTTAAATCAACTCCGTTACACACAGCTGCATCTCATTACATTGATGAGGGAGAATTTTCAAACCACGCCCTCATCCTCCGAATATGTGTCATATGAGTAAGTCTCTGAGCTGAAAACCCATGCCTACGGAAACAGGATTGTATCAATATGTATATGACAAATAAAAATAACTTAACTATACATGCACTCATTGGCCACATTATTAGGCACACCTTGCTAGTACTGGGTTGGACCTCCTATGATAAGAAGCTCACTGTGGTCATAAAGGGATGGACATGGTCAGCAGTAATAACACTCATGCAGGCTGTAGTATTTAATCAATGCATAGCTAGGACCATAAAATCCAAATGTTACGGCAGGAATCCAGTTCAATTCAACTGTATTTGAATAGCACCATTCATAATCCAACATTATACTGTATCTAGGCTCACAACGCAAAGCAATATTTTCCAGCCTTCTACTGACCACTTTTACTGAGTCCATTTCCATTTTTCACTGACAGGAGTTGTCCATCTGCCCTAAGGTTTAACATGTTGTACATCCACAGATGCTCTTCTGCATTACTGTTGGAACCTGTGGTCACTTGAGTTACTAGGTGTGTTTCCGTCACCTCAGTTGAATGCACATTTACACAATTACTTACTGTAATTTCTTGATGGAAACACCTCAAATTTTGACAAAGTTTGAAATTTCACCTCGGATATTTTGTGGCTTAAAGGAGGTGGAAAAATCTGGTGTATCAACAAAGTAAATGTACATCAGTTGATGGAAACACAGAGCAAATAACAAATGCCAGAAAATGAGGAAATGACATCAGCCACTTGTGTCACCAGCAGATAGAATATCAAAGCTAAAACTATAACTCGATCCCTGTGTCTCCTCGGAATAGCCTTGAACACACAGCAATGCTATGATAACAAGCTCAAGAGTACACAGCTGAAGGTTAAAACTTTGTAATAATGTCAGATAAATAGCTTCAAGCAGGGAAAGAAACTTTTTTAGTTACATCATGTCCATATGTCTTTTTCTTCTACGGGCACCACACTTCAATCACTCAATCAATCCTATCTGCTTGCTGTGGTTAACAAACCAAACATAGATGTGCATTTCCTTTAACCCTTGTATTGTCTTCACTTGTGGCTGTTAAACAGTTGATATGTTACTACACCCTCCACCGCCCTCACAGGTACTAGTACTCAAATACATTTACTCCTTTACATGCACTTGAGTAGTATTTCCTATGAGATGTTTTGCAGAGTACTTTACATTTTCTGCAAGTGAGGAAAACAAGAAAAATCATCAACAAACATGAATAAACTGAACCAAAAAGTAGCAAAACTATCCACAAAATAAAAAATAACAAAGAAAATTAACACAACTGGGGTGGGGGAGACAAAATCATCACCAAAATGAAGAAAAGAAGAAGGTAAAGAAACAAGGATGAAAACTATCTTCATACTGAACAAAATAACCAACAAAATGAGCAAAATAATTCAGAAACTAAAGAAAATAATGAACCAAATCATCAGCAGTATCAACAAAACTGCACAATAAGACACAAAACTATCCACGAAATAAACAAAGAACAACAAGTTGAACAAAAATAACCAAGAAAATGAACAAATCTGAAAGAAAACTGTAATCAAACAAAATAAGCAACTAAATGAACAAAAAATAAGCAAAAAGAAAGAAAATAATCAAGTAAACAAGCAAAAATGAACAATATGATGAAGAAACGAAGCAAAAAAATATATAAATGAATAAAATAAACCACAAAAATCACCCAATAAAAGATGAAATGAATCTGTTCCATGCTATAAAGTTACTTGCTACCTTAAGTACTTTTATTTATGAGTACTTCTACTTACTTTTACGCACTTAAGTACTGATTCTGTGTACTCCCTGGGGTTTCCACACGACATGGCTTCTCTTTGTAAATATTTGTAAAAGGGTCCATTTGACCCCAATACCAGACAAGGGTTAAGCAAATTCCCGAAAATTTGGTTTGAAAAGACAATACTATTGTAAATCCAACTACGGTTGCCCTTCTATCAGCTTGAACCAGTCTGACCAATCTCCTCTGGCATCCGGCCTCAACAAGGTATTTTCATCCAAAGAACTGTTGCTCAACGGATATTTTCTCTTTTGCAGACTGTTCTCTGTAAAGTAATGTAAATCACTTTTACTTCCCCTTTCTCATGCTCAGTTTAAACTTCTTGACTACATGATCAAATCGCTGCCATGTGATTAGATCTTTACACTAGCGAGACGTGTTAACAAGTGCGCCAGTGAGTGCCTGTTTAAACCTGAAATGTACCGTTTAAAACACCCGAAGCTCGGATATCGGAGCTTTCGGGAAGGTCCGTGAACGCACCATACGTTCGTCTCCCAGCCGGTGTTTTCATTATTTTTACGCCCTCGGCTTTTTAACGCTGCTTCCCATGCTTCACAGACGACTAACGTAGTGTACAGGTAGGCTCAAAAACACCACTTATATCTCAGTTTCTTTCCATTTAGTCCCGATTTGCCATAGGTGACAGCACATTGACAACAGCTCGTCATTTAAACCGACTATTAGCAAGACGGAGATTCTCAAGTCGACGCGTACTGACACTGACAGCTATTCTCAACTTGGATATTTTAATGACATTAAACGGAATTTAGTCCCTTTAGATGATTAATTATGTAGTAACGATGGCGTGAAGGTAAAATTACACCCGGCTGCCATTCTCTCCCACCACACATAGTCACTTGAAATGAGCTACACATCATTTTAAAAGGGCCAACGTAGGATTTAATCACATTTCATGCATGTCACGTTTTTCAGTTTGTCCCTTTATAAGGCCTGCTGTTATTCTGATTTTAGTCCAATACCAGGTCCTTAAAACTATTCATATGTCTTAAACTCCGTGACAAATAAGGCCTTAGAAGTGTTCACAAAGTCACATTTGTCATCTCCTGTCTGCTACAAGCATGTGATGTAAAGTCCATTATTTTAATTGTTTAAATTCAGATACATATGGTATTTTGTTCAGTTTATTATTTTGTTCATTTTATGTTCGTTCTGGTGGTTTTTGCTCCTTTTTCTGATTATTGTGTCCATTTTGTTTTTGTTTTTTTATTACATTGTGCATTTTCTTTCACTTGGTTTACATTTAAATGTGCAGTTTAAATGTAGATGATATATAATTTACAAAAAAAAAAAACCCTTTACATAAATAATGGGAAATTGGTTTGTTGCTGGGCTCATTTTTAAAAGTCAACATTTTTGATATGCAGATAATAATTTTGACCTACGTCACAACACCAAAATGTCTGCTACATCGACAAATGTAACCTCGTTCTTTTTAAATAAACGATTAAAAGAGGTGAAAATTATTCCAGGTCTGCTCATGTTAACTGTGGACAGATGATGTTATGATGATGTCATGTGCCTGACTTCGTGTTTGTAGGCCTACTATACTGTTGCCCATAAAGTTGGAATAATTTTTTTTCAGACACATTCCTCTTTTTTATTCCTATTTATACACATCAGTAATCACCTTCGGACGAGATTGATCAATAACTGTTTTAGACGATAAATGAAGAACTCACATTGTCATAATCATTTAATGAGAAGAGTTAAATATATTTTATTCCAATTTTATGGTCAACAGTGTATTTATAATTATGTATATCACAACAGTTTAATAACAAACTACTACCTTATTGACTTGTAAGTTATCTTTAAAATGGGTAAACATCATATATGTAAACGGTGGCATAAATTCAGTCGGGATCAGAAAATGATCTGCATTCACTATAATGCGGTGTTTTTCTGAACTTAACTGTATGTCCTATGGGTCAGAAGGGGTGGGAATTAGGTCCCACCCCCTGGTGGTCCGCCCTGCCTCCAGCATTCCAGCGTCACCATCCTGGTCAAGTTGCCCCAGTTGTGGCATTCTTACAAATGTCATTTTCTCCAAAGCGGTGGTGTCTCTTTATAGGGTTGGGTGTGTTTGACAGAGGAGTAGTGGCTGCACAAAAGCATTATAAGTTCTTCCCCAAAAGTATGTTTTGAGACACAGGACGACTCAATAATCAGCCAGGTGTGACCAAATCCCACAGGTTGGGAATTATCATAAAGACAACCATACATGCATTTGTACAACTAGTTTTATTAATTGACAAAAGCTCTTTACAAATTGGGCTAAAAATAGTTTGGTGTGTTATTAAATCCCTTGAGTGTATTATCATTGAAGTCCAGAAAGTAGAAGTTTGTCATCACTTTACCTCCCCACAGTAATTTCAGGGCTGCTGAGGAGGTTCTGCAGCTCACCTCTGATAAGTTTCACCTCTTATTCCAGAAGAACAATGTTAAATCTATCAAGGGAGTGTCCGTTTTGGTGTTGTCACAGATATTGTGTGAGACATAACAAAGTCCACTGAACCATTTCACACAAAACTACTCGATATGTTTCAATTTGTGGAACAAACTTTATAGCCTTGACTTGTAAAATTGTCTTTTAAATTGACAGTAATACAGTATATGTGTAAAGGGTGGTGTAATTAAAATTCTTGTACCACTGACTGTAATGCATTTTTTTTGGAAAGTTAGGTCCCATTACCTGGAAGAGAGGCAGGAGGAAGTGGGTGGTACTTAGGCTCTCTAAAAAGTTTAATTTCCACAATGTGGGACCTTTAAATTTACGAGTCTGATACATGTAGATACCCTGAATATACTGTATGTACTCGACTGGAAACAACATGCAATAAATGGACACCTGTCCATTGTGTCTAATTCGACCACACTTTAATCTAAATTACACATGTACAACATCAACAACTGCAGTGAAATGTTCCTTTTTATGGAGGCAGACACGGATGTTGGCAACAGCCACAATAATCCTATTAGGGGAAATTCTCCCTGGACTGGCTTGTTACCTCCTTGTGTAATAAGGCCAAAGGTCATTTTTGACAAATACAAGTGGATGTGACACGATACAACACCCGCCGAATAGAAATGAGGGTTTTTATTGGTTTGTCAATTGGTTTTTGTTCAATTTTGTTTATTACTTTGTTAATTTTTTTGTCTTGATTATCCTGCTCTTGATTATTTTGTTCATCATTTTTTTCATTTTCTTGACTGTTATGTTTATTTAGTTATTTGTTGATTTTAATCTTTTTTTCATTGTGTTGATTTTTTAAATTTTTGTCTATTGTGCAAATACTTGAATCCATCATTTTGTTCATATTTAATAATTTTCTTGATTATTCTTCCATTTTTGTTCATTTTGTTGCTTGTTTTTTTTCATCCATGTACTCATTTCTCTAGATGTTTTCAATTGCTTCATTAATGTCTTAATTGTTTGTTTTTTTCTTTTTTTGTTGATTTTGATTAACTTTGTTCATTTTCTTGATTATTTCTTGATTTTTTTTTTGAAAAACTGTTCTAAATGATTTTTTTTACATTTTTTGTGCAATGTGTGGATATTTGAACCATTGTCTTGATAGTTTTTTTCATCATGTTCATTTTCTCGATTGTTATGTTTATTTATTTCTTGATTTTATCTTTTTTTATCATTGTGTTGATTTTTTTTCTTTTGTCCATTGTATGAATATTTAAGTCAATTTCATTTTGTTCATATTGCATCGTTTTCTTGATTATTTTTTCCATTTTTGTTCATTTTCCTAATGGTTTTTTCCATTGTTTGCTCTTTTTCATTCATGTAGCCTACTTTATTTTTATACATTTTTTGGATTATTTTGTTTATTTTCTTCCTCATTGTTGATTTTGTTTTGTGCATTGTGTGGATATTTGAATCATTGTCTTGATTATTTTGCTCATTTGTCATATTTTTTCTTTTGGTTGATTCTGTCCAAATTTAAAAAAACAAGTTCAGTGTTGATTCTTTTGGGTTTTTGCCAGACACAGCTCTACATACAACTGTAGTAAAAACAGGCATGTAGACTTTGTGATGTGTATTGCTGAATGTGTGTCCCAAGTAGATGCCAGACATCTTTTTGGGCGTCTTGAGTCAAAACACATCTGGTAAACACTACAATCCAATGTTCTTTTTCTTTATTTTGTTACAGTGGTGACATGACTCTGACCAGAGGATCTTTCACCTATGCCAGTGGAGAGGAGTACCATGGCGAGTGGAAAGAAGGCAAGAAACTCCTTACTATCAGTTTTAAACAGTCAGCACCTTCACTGCAGTAGAGTTCTTTTCCCCAGTGCAGGTCTCTAAAACTAGACGGATGTTACTTTCAGATTTAAAACTGATCTGCTTGTTGAACCTGTGTTGCACGCAAGTAACCACTTAAACTGGAGACTGTACCTGTTTTCCAAGTAGATGAACACTGGAAAGCTCCCATCGCACATGGAAACATTACAGGGAATCCTTTCCACAGCTTAAAGGTCCCATATGGCGACACAGTATATATATGCATCTGTTTTTGCCAAAATGAAGTGTGTTGATTAGATTTTTTTCCACGTTTTCCAAGCACCTCCTTGTAGCTCTACCACAAAAACAATTTGAATTCATTGTGCGGCTCTTGATTGGTTGAATCACTGGCCATTCCCAATGTGACCTGGGATGAGAGTGTGATTCAAGACCATTGTAAACATGCAATAATATAATATAAACTAAAATAGATCTTTATTGTCCATCCATCCATCTTCTACCGCTTGTCTGTGGGGTCAGGTCACAGGGGCAGCAGCTTGAGCAGGGAAGCCTAGACTTCCCTCTCCCCAGCTACTTTATCCAGCTCTTCTGGGGGGACCCCGAGGCATTCCCAAGCCAGCCAAGAGACATAGTCCCTCCAGTGTGTCCTGGATCTTCCCTGGGGTCTCCTCCCCAGGGTCTGTTTCCCGGAACACCTCACCAGGGAGGCCTCCATGAGGCATCCGAACCAGATGCCCAAGCCATCTCATCTGGTTTCTCTCAACATGGAGGAGCAGTGGCTCTACTCTGAGTCCTTCCCGGATGACTGAGCTTCACTCCGTATCTCTAAGGGAGAGCCCAGCCACCCTGCGGAGGAAACTCATTTGGGCCACTTGTATCCTGGATCTTGTTCTTGCGATCATGACCCAAAGCTCATGACCATAGGTGATCTGTATTGTCCACTAAAGTAAAACTAAAATATTTTTCTTATTATTTTACTTTCGGCTGTTCCCTTCAGGGGTCGCCACAGCGAATTATCTGCCTCCATCTCACCCTACCCTCTGCATCTTGTTCTCTCACACCAACTACCTTCGTGTCCTCCTTCACCACATCCATAAATCTACTCTTTGATATAACAGCAGAATATGACAGTTTATTTGACATTTTAACCAAATGTAACTTGTTTTACACTCATGTACTGTAATTGTGTGCTGACTAGTGTAAAAGGTGGTTTGTGTTGTAAATACAGTGCTAAAATGTAGGTATAACCAGACAATGCATAAAATACAAGTAAACTGTAAGTGAATGCAACATAGCAGAGCATAGTGTAAAGGAGCAGTCTATGTTTATTTAGTTAAATTAGATTTAACTTAATTGTCATTGCAAATGTGACAGGTACAAGACAACAAACGGTAGAATGTAACTCACTAGAAGTGCATAAGTAGTAAGTGACTAAATAACATGCTAATATACAAGAGAATGATATATCAGTGTTTGTACATGCATGTGTATTGTCTGTTGCAGGTATGTACAGGCTATCACTATTTACTATAGTTACACAGTGTGTATCATGGTGCAATTGAGATTCAGGGGGATTATACCTTATGTGGAGTAGTGCAGTTGGAATGATTGACAATATATGCAGGTTATGTGCAATGATCGGTCCCTGGGTATATGTTACTTGGTTATCTGTGGAGTGGTCACTCAGTGGAGTTTAGAATAGTAATAGCATTTGGGACAAAGGATGTTTCAAAACCTCTAGCCAGAAGAACTCAGTAGCTCCTCCCAGAGTTCAGGAGCTCAAACCGACTGGAGAGGGGATACGAGCTGTCAGCCACTGTTCTCCAGGCTTCCCTCCTTTCCCTCTCTGAAAAAAAATGTCAGGAATATTGGCAGTTGGTCATAGGGGCAGAGCAAAGTCTAGCTTGAAAATGATCGGTTCTGACTCTATATATTAGTGGAAAAAGTGACCTTGATGTCACCCATTGGATTCTGAACTGCCATTCTGAAAATACACTGCCTGGCCAAAAAAAAGGTCACCACCTGTATTTAACTAAGCAAATAGGTATGAGCCTCCCATTGGATAATTTCTGCATGGGTGATTATATTTCAGCTGGCAACAAG